>CM065389.1:467500-480000 GCA_033060915.1 Euryodendron excelsum | reverse complement strand
CATTATTACGTACACATTATTCATTATTTCTAATTTTACTTTATTATGACTATAGTTTATATGAAAAACTTTATACAATATTTTTCCAACATGGAAAACTGCGCATGGTGTTGCTCTGCTAAGAAGAGATCGGAAAAATCAAAAGGCAAGTCTAGACAAACATCTAACAACAATCCCCTTCTTAAAGAGGCAGAGAAGAAGGTCAGCCCTTGGAGTTATGTTGGTGATAGGTAGAGGTGAACAAACGCAAAATATTTCCTAAGAATAAATGTCTCCTTTTAAATTTGTTGTCTTCTCTGCAGCAGACTTGAAACCGAAGACACCCTCGCCGGACTACCCCCTCTTGCTCTCTCTTCATTGACAAACTACCAGTGGTCCTTTAGCAAGAACGAACTATTTTGCAGAGAGTGAAGTGACTTTGGGACAAACATGGTGGTGTGAAGGGGCTTTGTCAATGGTGATGTTGAAGTGCGGCTGCTTCGACGAAGAAATCTCCACCACCTAAGATGGTGGTGCTTCCTTGCTAAAGTGACATAGAAAAGAGGGATTAAGAAAGGTGGTCTATAGAAAGGGAGACGTTCTTTAAAGAGTTGGTTTGGGTGAACTATGGGGGTTGGCCCGTCGCCAGTAGGCAGCCATTGTGGCTTTGGGGGTGGCCCGTGGCGAATGTGGGTATGCCTCCACTAAAACAGATGGTCTTCTTGCCTAAGATGGCGTGGTGGCCATGGAATTAATGGAAGGGTAGAGAGAGAAGGTGAAAGAAAGTTAATTTTAGGGAGAGAGAAAGAGAGGTTGGATTATGGGTCTTCACCAGTGTGTATGGTGGTTCTGGTTCTGGAGGGAGAATGAGTGCTTTGCAAATAGTAAAGGAAGGAGGGTGGTTTGGCCCAAGATAAACCCCATTGTTTTGTGGCTAGGGTTTTTACTTTCTAGAGAAGAGGAGCGTATAGAGGTAGAGAAAGAGGGACCTTAGTTTGCAGACTATCAATTTTGTGGAAAGCATTGAAGGCACCTTGACCGTTTGAGTTTGAAAAGGTAAGATTGATGTAGATTATTTTAGGCGGGAGTTTGAAGAGGTAAGAGGAGCTGAGAAATGATCTCAGCCGTAGATGGCAAGCAAAAAGTTATTTCTAGCCGTTGAATATAAATATGTTATGAGGAAGACATTTTTTAAAAAAAAAATTGTGTTCTATTATATAGATTTACATTGCTATTGCTATTGGGTAGGAAGGTCCTAAACCCAATAAGTTAGTTTAGTGGTGAAGATTTGAGACTTATTATTTGTTTGGATTGAGCGGTTGTAAACGGAAGTAAAGGATTCGGAAGAGAGAAGTTAGTTATAACGTGATTAAATAATTTTTAAGGAGAGGAGAGGAAGTGGACGGAAGGGTGAGAGAGCTTACTTTTTAAGTCTTTTTCTTTTCTTCCCTTCTTTCCAAAATTGAGAGGAAATAGAGAAGTAAAATACTTGTTATTATTTTATTTTAAATACCAATTACACCTATCAATTTATGATTAAAAAATATTAGAATTGTATATACAAGATATATATAATAGTAAAATTGTATTATATCTTTTCATTATCTTTATTAACTTTTGTCCAACCAAACAAGAGGAATGGAATTTCCACATCTCTTTCCTCTAGTTATCCAAAAAAGATACGAGTATTTCTACTCCTTTCCCTTTCCCTTTTCCTTCTAACTAACACTTTCCTTAACCTCCCATCTCTTTCATTCAAACAAAGCGTTAGGGATCTATTCTCGTTTCAAATTTGAAACATCTTTAAGTGTTATCAGCTCATTGGGGCCACCTCAAAGTTTGTGGCCCAATAATTATGTGATTTGTGTGGTATGAGATGACTCCACAAGTTTTAAAATTAGTTGAGATATGTGTAAATTAGTCTGAACACATTGCCATCAGAAAGAACTAAAAAAAAAAACAAAAAATGGAGGTGGAAGGTTGTGGCTTCGAGCAGACCCCAGCTCTACTATCCTAGGCTCAGTTGGGCGTTTACATCCATCACTCGCTGGTTAGATATACCAACACTCGATATCGAGAGCCGAGACCCAACAAATTAAAAGCTACATATTTCTCCCCATGTTATATCAAGTCCGCCCAACAATCTAACCCTGAGCTGACTTTTTGTTTGTCCCACCATACATATTTGTATTTATATTTACAAGAGACTTTAACAGCGTGTGAAAGGGCTTTCGTTTACTGTTCATTTCTCCTATTGAAAATGAATAATTTGGGTCCGAGTCATTTCGAGTCACGAAAGAGATTGATGCTATATATAACATAGCGCTGCACTGGGGGGTTCTGTTTCCCCCTGACCACATGGATTAGTTACGGTGTTACACTTGGACCCCCCTATCACTAGGAGCCGACCCGCGCACACAATTTTGTGGACTCGAGAACACTGCAAAGCAAGGTTTTGTTTGGCCATGAACACAAGTTAGTTGCGTGGACAATTGTAGCGCTTTGACTCGACTGTTAATTGCGGTATTTGATCCCTTGATGAGGACGCAAATGGATAAAGAGTGAGATTGTAATGACCTGATCAGCTTTCGCGTGCACGGAAGTGTGCCTCTAATACCTGTATGTAAATAATGGCAGATCTTGTGAGAAACTGATAATTCGCTAAAGTTGCCATGTGTTTAGTACAGAAGCAGACAGCATATATGTCAACGGGACAAAATCAAGATGGCTCAAAGGAACACTATGTATTTGGTACGCATAGCACAAGTAGTGTGCTTGCGCAACATTTCATGACAACAAATCGAAGTTTCAGATTTTCTCCCCAATTTGAAGATACTAATGGATAACCATGGATCAAGCTTTAAAGATAAAAGCTGACCGAAGCATATGTTAATTCATACAACAACACAACAAACGTAGATGAGCATTGTGCTTCAGCTATCTGGGAAGACAGTTTGGTGGAAAGTTGCGTAATGGGTTTTCCCTCAATAGCTCCGTTTCCCTGCAAAAGAGTCAATTTTTTTAAAAAGCCTGACTATAATAACAGAGAATGTACCTCAGACACACTCTACTCGGTTACTGCTTACTTCTTAAGGTCTTGACCATCGCCCTGTCTGAGCTGCAAAGTAGAAGACTTTCCACCCTCACTGCCCATTTTGTAATTTCTGCAGAAGATGAACAACTAAATCAGTAACAAGGAATGAATATCCATAACGGATTTCCTCCTAATATTGAACACATTTTACATTGATCTGGGGGTGCTAGGCTGTGTGCCTTTTTTCTTCTGCTACATACTATCATATGTTTCTTCCTTCTTGCTGTAAACTTTCATACCAAATGATATGGATGCCACGGGGGAGATGGAATTCCCTTTCACAATATGGGATTCACTCCGTAACAAAAATTATGAATGTTCACGTGAAAATATTTTTCATTTTTTCAACTAGTTAAACAGATAGATCTAACAGAAAATTAAGGACAGGCAAAAAATAAGAAGTCTTACACAAAGTGTAGGTTCATGGTAAGATATTTTATTCTTACACCTCTCTATGACTTTCTATCGGGGTCATGCCTCACAAAACCCACCACTGAACTACATGCTCCTCCAATGTTTTGAACTAAAGTTGTATTGTATGGATAAGTGTGAGCAAATAAATGAGAAGGCCCATGAAATTGGCAAGTGTGAGGAGCATAAAATCCAACAGTGAGTTTTGTCAAAAGCCATCCTAGACAAATGAACATTAACCATAATTTTGGCCACGGTCTCAAATGCTATCCTACTGGGACCATAATTGTTTGGCAAAGCAAACCTCAATTTGGTTCCACAAGAATGTGAATGTAAATCTGCCTTCAATTTTCAACCTATTTGACATATTATTCACTATGTGCAAGCAAACTGCCACAAAGAAAAATGCTAAAAGTACATCAAACTTTTTGAAGGTGTTTGTTACTCACTCGGCACATTCCTCATCAACAAAGACTTCAATGTAGGCACTGGCAGTTGCTCCTCCAGTTCTAGGCCCAGCTCTACGTGGAATCTGGAAGAAGAAAATTTGATGGTTCGGATGCCGTTAAGTTATGATGTGATAAAACCATAGTCAAAACTGCAGGAAAGTGGACATTAAAATATGATTCAGAGTTCAAAACTGGCCTTATTTGATGTCCACTTGGTAGGAATTGGATTATTCTCTTTATTTCTCTCTGCTCGAGCTCCAAGACCATGCCAAGTTTTTGAGTCTGTTTTTGACAACTCTGGTTGATGAACCAAGCTGACGTCAGTTTTGGTATCTTTGTAAATGGTAAGTGGAGTTCCATGAGCCCTATAAAGAAACAGAAAGACTTTAAAACAGATGTGTCTATGACAACATGCATCACATTAGTTTCTATAAACTCATTAAAGCTGTATAATCAGTCAAACAGCTTGTTACATCAACTTTTTTGAAGGTGCATATTGGAAATTTATTAAAATCATGTTCATCATTTAGAAGTGATATTTGAAGTTTACATTTTAGTGGGGTCTGTTATAGTCCTAAAATAGGACCTTTTCCAAACCTCTCTAAATACCAAGTTGGTAGTGAAGCAGTGGATAGTTCAAGTACTTTGGAACTTTGGATCCTCAATTGAATCCATAATCTACATTGTATTTAACCAATCTTAACAACTCCAAAACAGGCCCCAAACCAGCAAGGTAATGATGCTGACAACAGATATATAGACGTAAGCAATTGTAAAGATATGCACCACCCTGCCTATGTGGAGAACCTTTAAGAAAATAACACAAGTATTCTTCTTCTTCTTTTTTTTTTTTTGGACATTCTCTTCTTTTCCTTGATAAGATAAAAAGCACCATAAACTCACCTATCCTGCTTCAATTTTTTTCTACGAAAATCAGAAGTTTCTGTAGTTTGGGTTGCTGCAACAACAGAAAAAACTTTAGCAAGCTAAGATTTCAGGTGGCCGAAAGACAGAGTTGGAAATTATGGGTTTCTCCCCTACCCAATACAGTTCCAAAGCTTCGGATTGGCAAGTGATCCTCTGATAAATCCTCCTGACCATTGGAAGAAATGGAACTTATAATGGAAACTATACCAAATTTTTTGACAAAAGAAAACGAATCAGAACTTCAATGCATAGGATTGCATACATCTGTAGCTTTTGGTCTTCCCATTGAGCGGGCAAGAAATCTCTTATAAGCAGCCTTCAATTTTTCAATTGGTTGAGCATCCCTAGTATATGGAAATTTTAATAAGAATGCATGCTTGTCATTTATAATAACCATTGAGTATCAAAAGATCAAACTTTGCAAACCAGTGAGAAGAATCAACATATGAATGTGGGTGATAAAATTGCAACATATTGAAAAAAATCTGTCTCTAAGTACACTAGAAACACAATCTTTCAGCTTAAATAACTTAAAAATAACAAGTCTGGTACAATCATCATATACAAGCTAAATATGCACATTAAGTTAGGTCGGAATAATATGCATGGATCTTTAGTACTAATAATTAGAAAATTGACTTCAGAAAAATGCAAATGATAGTACTCCATTTACTACTTCTACCCAACAAATACTGGTTTGAAAGGCAAGGAAAAAATGATAAGACAGAAGTCATTTTCTTTCACAAAATACATTCCAGAGGAGAGAAAAATACAAAAATATTAGTTTATTTTGCAAACATGGACAAGCAACTGAATGTCATTCTGTTAGTAGACAGGTGTCAACATATGAAATTCCCAAGTTTAGACAAGGAGATTGGTCAACCTTCAACTAAACTTTTATTCAAGAGTCAATAAAGTTACACGAGGGGATCATGTAAAATTTACTCACAGTCTCACACAATCAGTCTTCCTAGGCTAAACACCCTTGCAAAGTGTTGCTTTTTGAGGATGAAGATCAAACTCACACTTGTCCACAGAAACAATGAAGTGCTAAAAAAACAGCCTATTCCAAGATTGAGAATTATAGTGATCACATTCAGTTGTCAGTCCAATTGAGAGACCATACCTAAGATATGGCCAAGCCCAAATAAAGCAAATAAACTCATATAGAACAGTGAGTCAGTGAATCTAACCTACTTAAAATTGTGCACCTAACACTGAACTAATGCGTGTAATGACAAAATACTTCAAACACTGATTCAAATAGTAATATACTACAAACAACGAACAAAATAAAATGTTGATTTATAAACAAATCAAATCAAATGCTATTGTGTAATTTGTAATCTTATCACTAACTAGAACTTGTAATCCATGCTTTCTTCTACCTGTATAAATCAGAGATTAAAACTTTTCTAGACAGACATACAAATGAAGTCAGTTCACAATGCAATCTTCAAAAAATGGATAAATGGAACTACTTGATCATAAGCAACAGGTGTTTACCTAGACATCCCTCGATTAAAAATTTCATTTGCGGTTTTAATCTTGTTCTTGGATTCCGTGTGCAAAGCATATGATATGAAGAAAATAGAATGTGTCTGCCCAATTTTGTTTGCTTCCAGAAAGCTATATACGACTTCAGCATCATCACAATTTTCAGCCTGCATTGCCATTTCAAATCCAATGGCCACTTCTAAAAACAAGGATACAACAGCTCATAATTGAAAACACACGCCAGGATACAAATTATGCAGTATTAATCATTAAAGCACAGAAAAACAAGTGATAATTAAAGGCACCCACGTATTCCAACCACACTTTTAGGTAACGGAGATCATCCTTGTAGTGGTCTTCATGCCAAAATTTGCGCACGCATTGTTCATAAATCACTACCAGTCCTGAGCAGTCTCCGCCAGGAGGGAAAGCCTCCTGAACCCATTTAATGCACCTTCAGATATGAAAAGAAGAAAACAAGTAGAAATTAACATGGTGACTGGAGTGAAATCATTTCTTGAGTAAATGCTAGACTTTTCAATAGTTGACACCCGATAAAAAATAAAAATAAAAAGACAACCCAAAATATCTGTAGTCAATTAAGCCTAATACAGGTGTTTTGATTGGTTAAGCAGGGTCTTTACTTGTTAGAAACGAAAACAACACAACACAACATTGAAGTCTTCATTTCCTTACTTTCTCTTTCTTCCCACGGTCTTCTCAGCAGCAAAACAGAAGGCAGACAATGATTTCAAACACAGAAAATACCATCGCAGGAGATAGATACATATGGAGAGGGGATAAATTTTACCAGTTCTTCTGTAAAAAGATGCAGCTCCAAGAATCGGCTAACATAAAATAACATGTCTATCTCTTTCTTTCTTTTTTTCTTTATTTTTATCTAAACTACAGGATCATGAGAAAGATAACAGTTAAAGGAAGAGTACTAAAGCGAAGGAGGTACTATAAGAGCCGGATTGTTCTTGAGCCGCTCAGAAAATAGGACGAAAACCCTAGGATTGAATTCCAATAAAAAAAAAGAAGATGAAGAAACGGGGATTTTGACTACTCACTCAAGCCATGGTTGAAGAGGGTCGTCCCCTTTGTATTCATCAATCGCTTCAATCAACCTTCTGAAATGGGAAATAAAAGACGAAGAAAATCCAGCAATAAGGAGATCAATACGTTTCTCACCAATTATCAGAGAACTTGTACACATATAACGGACTTGACAAGTGAAGAAACTGTATATAAAATGGATTTAGGGTTTAGAGTAGATGATAACATCAATTTATAGTAACACCTTCGAGTCTCAAATAGAGATTTCTTGAGTTGATTGTCGGTCTGGGATTTGAGGGCGTCGTTTAGGAGGCAAACGTTTCGGCCTCGCTTCAACGGCCTCACATTCTCCTTGAATAGTTCCCATTCATTGCCTGTCTGTTGTTTTGAGTAAAGGAACTCCGTCTCTGGATCCAAACTGATCTCAAGGTTCTCCATGGCTACTGTTCTTCTGTGCTCTACACGCGAGAGAGAGAGAGAGAGAGAGAGAGAGAGAGGGATTTTTCAAAATTTGAAATCGGATTAGGGCTGTGAAGTCTAATAAGTAAGAGCATCTCCAAACACTGCTCTTTGTTTTAGAAATTCAAAATATAATAAACAAGTATAGTCTCTATTTGGTAATTTTTAAAAAGTATCTCTAATGCTATTTTTTATTTTAGCTAACTATTTCAATTAAATATAATATTCTTAATAAAAAAAATAGCATGTGACCTGTCACAACATCATCATAGTGACGACATACAAGGATGACACAGACAATTTCACAATTCACAATTCATGAAATTAACACTTCACATATATTAAATGAATACATCAAATATTATTTATTCAGTAGATACATAAAGCAAATGAAGAAATTGAGAATTTGAAATAAAACATAAAATAGATATGTTTGACAACGATGGCATAATTTTGGGCAAGAAAAACAAACTCAAATCAAACTGGTAAAAGAGGGTTTTTGAGTGAGAGGCAAGAGGGCAGAGAAGAGAGGGGAGGGAAACAGGGAGGGAAGCGGAGGGTTCAAGAGCTGGGAGAAGGAGGTTCAGAGGTCATGAGGGTGACAGTTAAAGAGGTTTGGGTGACAGTTAAAGAGCTGTGCACTTCAAATTTGTGCCCTAAAATTGTGAAAAGGTGCCAAGAAAGAGAGATAGAGAGTCGCATCAAATTACTGTTGCAAATAGCGAGAGGGTAAAGACTCGTTACATTTAGCGAGTAAAAGCAGCGAACGCTATTTTGGTGAGCAGAATACTTAACCCATTGAAATAAAAAAAATAAAGAAATGACGCTCTCTTTCAGCTAAGCAGATGAGTTTAAAGAGGCGGTCGGAGTTGCTGTTTAGCCGTTTTTTAGGTTGGGTAACTTGGGATTGTATAGACGAGTTTAAAGAGGCGGTTGGAGTTGCTGTTTAGCCGTTTTTTAGGTTGGGTAACTTGGGATTGTATAGACTATAGAGGCTTAATTGGTGGGCCCAGCTTTATATGTTTTGGGCCCATGATCCGCCGTGTGTAGCGTATTTTAAAATAGGGAGGCTGGCAGATCCATTTCATCCCAGACCAAACAGCGGCCAAAATTGATTCTTGAGTCTAGAACATATTTCAAGGGCCCACCACTAGCGTGCACCAGAGCGCAGGCTAGGTGATTTCCCTTTTATTTTTTTTAAATCAAATAAAGAATCCAATTGTCTGCTTCTTTTCCTTTTAACATTATTGCTCCACATCATCTAATTTATATATTAAACTACTACAATTTCATAATTTTATTTATTAATTTAACTATATAAATTCAAATTGATGAGATAATTATAAAAATATGTGATAAGGAAAGTTTTTTTTAATAATAGATCTTTATATTTTAATAAGTGAGAAGTTGTAGATAAATAATATTGAAGTGACATAGAAGAAGGCGCACCATCAAAACATCAGTATATTATTTGGCAAACTTTGTTCAAAATTTAGGCTCTTTGATTAATTTTTTCATACAAATTAAATAGAAAAATGGGGTATTTCTATTGTCAAAGTGAAGGCTTCTTTGTTGTAACTAGTGCCTTGGAAGAAAATAAAACCAACCAAGCTATTAAAGCTCAAATCATATTTACCTAGTCAAAAGCTCATTCAAATCAAATTGTTATGTAAATAAATTATACATGAACACATTTTAAAATTTGTTGATCCTTTACATTTTGCTTGAACTTAACTCGTAACCTGATATGCAACACATAAAAAATAAAAAAAAAAAGAAAAAGAAGTTATAACTTCAATTTGATTAGTGATTGATCGATCAAAACATGTTTAAGATCAATTCAAAACATAAATAAACTAAGCTTGACCAATCCATTACTGGGTTAGCCTTATTTACAACCTAGCAAGGAAAGGATATTTTGGTAATATGACAACTTTGGTTAATAAACATGATAAATAAGAAAGGATATATGAGTAAATCGTCATTCAACACTGATTTCACTTGTTTCATAACAAAATCTTGTATGTAAGAACCGAGCACTCAAAAAGAAAAATTCTTTATATCACTCCATTCGAGAAACAAAAAGACGAAAGGATCGGGAAAAGCGAATGAGGGAGGGAGGGGAGGAGAGAGAGCAGAAGTGGGTGAGCTTTGAAGAAGATTGATGGCATCTTTAGTTACAGGTTTGAGTGGTGTTACAATCGGAACACGAGCTTCGCTTAACAATATGATGATGATCCAAATCCAACATCCTCCTCGGTGTTTGATCCGCAAGGGGAAGGGGAAGTCAGAGTCGATGTCGTCGGTGGAGGAGGAGGAGGAGGAGGAGGAGGAGGAGGAGGGATGGCGAAGTTCAAAGGGACGCAGATGAGAGAGAAGCAGCTGACGGAGATGATAGAGAAGAAGGTGAACGAGGCGAAGGAGACTTGCCAGGGTGGTGGTGAGAGTTCCGAGGAGGAGTGCAAGGTTGCGTGGGACGAAGTGGAAGAGGTCAGCCAGGCCAAGGCGGACCTCCGCCTGAAGCTTCTGGAGAAACAAGACCCCCTTTAGTCCTTTTGTCAGGAGAACCCAGAAACGGACGAGTGTCGAATCTATGACGATTAACGCCACCACCCACTGGCACTGGATGGATGGATGGATGGATGGGCATGCAGCTAGCTTAGATATTAAAAAAGTAAAGAAGACAAAAAAAAAAAAAAAAGGTACACCCTAAAACTTTGTTTTTCTTTTTTCTTTTTTTTGGTTGGGTGGGCAGGGGAAGTGTACTACGCAGTGTTTGTGTTGCTACTATTCTCTCTAATGATCCAGAAAGGCAATGGGATTTGATCCTAGGCCTTTAATACAACCACGAAAAGAGTTCACTGACACTAAACTAATCAGCACCTTTTATGTTACTTTCTATGTGAAGACAGACATATTTAGCCGTTTCTCAGTCCTCAAAAGGAGTCATGCATGCAACAACACCACCGTCTCTATCTGATCAATCCTTCCTCACCAGGAACAAATGGCAAGCCGGAGAGAAATCCTCTCAATCAGCTGATTGCATTATAGCAACCTCTCTATTTCTACTTGGATATCTACAAATAACAATAATATGAAAAACAAAAATGATACTAGTCTCTTACCATACGCCAGCAGAAGAACATCCAGATTGGGTTTCTAATCTTAGGGGCAGGACTCACCGGTAATCATCCCAAGCGGCGGCCATTACAGAGTGACTTGCCACCTATTGCATTTTGCTTACAAGATCAGAGAGAGAGAGAGAGAGAGAGAGAGAGAGATGCCAACAAAAGCTCCATCCTCTCAACTTTTTTTCAGAACTCCTGCAATTTCTGCTTTGATCTTCTTTTTCCCTGTAAATCCAAGTTCCGATATCTCAACATTTCTGCTTTTCCGTATCCAATTCCAAATTTTCATTATACAGAACATTCCAAGTAAATAATACAATCGCCATAAAACTAAAACAGTTCTCTCATATCAGGATCATCAACAAAGGATCACACATAATGATTACTGGAAACCTGCCATCAGGGTTCAGATCTTGTAAAATCAAAATTCCAATGCATGACCCCTGAAATCAATAACTAAACGAGAAACCTGAGCCATCTAGATGAAACACAAAGCAACGGGGGACACAGAAAAAGAGAGCAACACGAGTGACTATACTCTAAACAATAATGCTAAAGTAAGCTGGCAATTGCAGTTCTTTTTCTTCTCACCTAAGCTGAAAATAACAATTGGACAGCAAATAGTTTTTAAACTAGGCTTCCCCAGCAACAATTTTCAACCTGACAACCATTTTAAGTGAAAAGTCAACTCAAATGAGGCATCACAGGACAACATATTCCTGGGGTCAAGCAATAACAGGACTAAAACTCTAGGAAACTTACAAACGGGACAATAGCAGAAATAGTAAATGCCAATGACCATGTCAATGATGCAGTAGCCCAAAAGGACTCGTGGTCTTCTGAGCATGTCACTCATTCTCTCCCACTGTCATCTTCAAGAGCTCCTGCTTCTTTGACATCAACAGAAAAGGTATATTCCTGGTCACAACCCATATAAGAATCACACATGAAATAGAGGGTATAGGTCTTCTTTCCAGCTTCTCCAGGAGCAGCAAAATCAAGCTTGACCTTGGCTTTCCTCTGCAAGGATACTCTTTTGATTGCAAGCAACTGGTTACTTTTGGTATCACCAACCACAAGCCACCATCCTTCTTCTTTGGTTTTGGGATACCTAGGGGCATCAACAGGTCCCACCTCTGTCCTGCCCTCAAGATCCCGTTCAAGGGTAACCTGCAAACTGACATCCTCCCCAGCCCTCACATGGTCAACATCAACCACATCATAGGTCAGATCAATATTTGGGAAACGGTTGCAAAACCGTGCAATATCCATCAACTGTGAATCTGACATTTTCAACAGCTCCAGCCTTTCTTCATCCTCCATCTCCACCAAATCAAACACTGTCTCTATACTCTTTCCAGGGTTCTCTTGGCATTTCTTAGCCAAATCTTTTGTGAAATATGGAAGTTGTAAAAGCATTGAATCGCGCTCCCACATGCCCTGGGTCACCATCTGGCTCACTTCCATTGCAAGAAGTGCTAGGCCAAGCCACCCATT
>CM065389.1:405000-460000 GCA_033060915.1 Euryodendron excelsum | reverse complement strand
GAACACTTTCACACTGCTATAGTGAATAGATTGACGTGTGCTACCAGAAACATGAGTAATCCCAATCTATATCATAGAAAGAAAAGGGAACACAAAGACAAAAATATGAGAATTTACTCACAGTCGTGGAGTCTGTCGGCTACGCAGCAGGCCACCAGATTCGTCCCCCACTCTCTGCTTCTCTTCTCTCGGAGATTCAGAAAACGTTAGAAAAGGTATTAGCGGATTAGAGAAGCAATTCTATTCAGCATATGCAGTACATAGAGATGCATATACATACATATATACTCTATATATACTATATACTATATATATAAAGCGGCGATGCAACGCTACAGGGACTTTTGGCCTCAGTGAAATGACCGTGTTACCCTTATATGTTGTCTTCTTTGGACGCCTTTGGCTTCTCCAATTATTGCTGTCTTTGAGGGTACCAATGAAATTTTACATGACCATACGTATATATCAACTGTACTTGTTCATAGAGTAAATTGTCTAATATGCCCCAAACTTTTACTTTTGTGCTGAGATTTGGGGTTACTTTTTAGACAAATTACACTTGGGGGGTATTTTTTTGGACAAATTATACTGACCTTCGTTGAAGTTTTTTGAAATGTGAAACAGTACTCCCATGTTGAAATTATATTGACTTATCTTACTTATCTTACTTTTAACATTGTATAACATATGTTCCCTTCCGGTTAAGCTGTCGTTAAAAAAAGTTAACATGAATTTGATGACATCATTTAAAAAATTCTTAAATGCCTGCTTTACCTTTGCTAAAATGAATACAAGAAATAATTAGTTGAATGCATAAAAAATAGAATTTATGAACCATTCACATAGTGACACTTGTCATCCAATACCTCAAATCTATGCCATTCTCTTCTCTTCTCTGTCGGCATTAACCCAGTCTATTTCTTCAAGAGCAATGGTAATGGATCACCACCGAACCACCACCGTATCCACACATCCACCAAAACCGCTATAACCACCACCCACACCCACCTAACCACCATTACCCCTACCCCTACCCCTACCCCTACCCTTACCCTGATTGAAACCACCATAGCCACCCACCTCTCACCTAAGCTTAGCAAAACAAAACCAACCCTCTGCCATTACCATACTTCACAAAACCCAGTAACCACTTTGCTCCTTTAAACATAACAAATTATAAAAATTATATATATATACACATTGAAAATCGAACCCGAAATTACATATATATATAATATAAATATACACCCTCAAATGTATACACTCTGAAATTATATATCTATTGCATAAATATACACCCTCAAATGTACACACCCTAAAATTATATATCTATTTGTGTGTGCGTATACCCAAAAATCGCACCCAATGATGGATTGTTGATGCATAATTACAACAGTGAACGTTGTGTTATGGGATGAAGATGGGTGGCTGTGGTGATAGAAATGGAGATGGGATTATGGGTTTTGGGTTTTGGCTATGGAGATGTGGGTTGTGAATTATGGCAATGGAGAGGGGATTGTGGTGATGTTGATTGAGATGGGAAATGTGGGTTTGGATTATGGTGGATGTGTGTGACGATGTGGGTGAATATGGCTGTTGTGATGGGTGACTATGGTTGCGGAAGAAAATGATGATGATGGATATTCAATAAAGGGCAATAGAGGTTTGGGGTAAGGGTTTACAATTGAATGATTTCTTAAGCAGTGATAGGGATATGGGTGTTCGGCCACAACAATGAACTTCAATTACAGCAAAAGTGAAGAGCTCGTCGTTGGGGACTGCGAAATACTCACGACCTGGCTATAGTGTATACGCATATTATCAAAAATTCTAATTTGATTAACATAGCTTAATCTACGTGATTAAAATCATACCTTCGAGATCTCTTTGGTTTGATCCCGAATAACAAGAATCAGCATTAAGCACGAAGCAACCGCTCGAACTCAACCTTCGGACTACAGAGAGTGGGCTCGCCGCTACTAGGGTTTTTTTTTTCTCACAAAAACGTGTATCTCTCAATTATGTGCAGAGTGTAATCCTAGCAGCTCTTAGAGCGTGTATATATATAGGTTACAATAGGGACCATAGGATTAGTATAATTAGGGCTTCCTACGCAAATAAGGACTACTAATCCAACCAGGATAAATCCTTATTTACGTAAATTATAATTTATACTACTAATGAATTATAATTGCACTCCCTGTTATACTAGAAATTATATTTCGAGCTCCATATTATTAAATGCCTATTTATCTCCCCGCGTTAAGATTACAGATACTCGTCTATTAAATTAAATTACTGACAATTAAATTTAATAGACTTATTTAATTCCTTCAGACCTTCCACTTAACTTATTTGATATGTCGGATTCATAATCCACCTGCAGGGTTTGACATAATCAAAACTTATAAGTTTCCTCAAGAGGGTATCATCAATCCCTATATGGGGACGTGGATTCCATCAGTAATAAATATTCACCATACACGTAGTGTTATTGTCCAACTCACTGAGTTTATTGACCCACAAAGAATCTCACTCTTGTGCGAATCAAAACAATAAATACTACATGTACATGTCTATTTATTATATTAGGATTAAGAGTATAAGCACTCGTAATAATCATGAAGTATTAATTATTTTATATAGTCAGTATAAAAATAATTACCTCAACATGGTCCTATTCAATACACACAAAGTGTACTAGTGCAAGGAGTTGGAACTATACCATTCCCCATAGTCAAGACAAACCTATTAAAACCCTTTACTACAGTCCTACTGATTGTGTGTCCATTTCCATCTAAGACTGTGAACGATAAACTTATATTCCATAAGAATGATGATCTGATCTTCCGTGTGTAAGTCGTACTCTACACACCAAATCATCTACTATATAGAATAAGAGACACACATGCATAATCATTAAATAAATAACGCAATACAAATATTTTTCATGCAGATTCTCATTAAAATGGAATAATTAATTTATTAATAAATACTAAAGTCATTATATAAAACATGTCTTTTAGTATAAATTCTCAACACTCATATAGTGTATAACTATAGTAGTGGGCTAAAATTGTCAATCATTGTGATGGGGTTGTCAGCCATGGTGTGGCGGTGAAGGAAGAAATGGCTATGGGTGTGGTGGTGGCTAGCTGGTGGGGTAGGGAGCTGGGGTGTGTTGGATGTGGGGCTGAGCCTTGTTTGATGGTATGAAGTGGTGGTTGGCAATGTGAGGTTGCTAGCAAGGGTTTGAAGGAGAGAGAGATAAAGAGAGACTAACTTTTGTGCTTGTGGCATTAAAAGGAAATTCAGTGAGTTGCTAAGGGTAAAAAAGTCATTGAATATTTATTGTTATCTCTGTTACCGCACAAACTTTGACAGGGGAGGTCAATGTAATTACCAAAACGTGAAGAGTATTGTCTTGGTTTTCAATAAACATCAAGGGAGGTCAGTGTAATTTGCCCTTATTTATGCTTTATTTTGTCTTTTTATCTCACCATGTTGTTAGGGTAAAAATGAAATTTCTTTTTCTTGTGTATTGAATGGTCTACATCAGTAGCCTTCATTTATCTTATATTATGTCGGGTAGAATACAAAAAGAATGGTGGAGATGAATTAAAAACCAACACGACGTTTCCTGTAAACGAATGGTGGAGAGCTAAAGGTTTGACTAATAACCCATGTGATATTTGCCCTTTGATCAGACAAAATCCTGACTTACCACTTTTTCTCTTTTTTCCTTTTGCAGCTCCATCTTATCTCTCTTATCTCTATACTAAATTCTCACTTCTTCTTCTTCGTTGGAGCTTTTGGCACTTTAACCAATCTTGTTGTTCTTTTCAGGTTAGGTTTATTCCTTCTTCTTACTTCTTTTTTCTTTCCCAGCTCTATTTTCCCTCCCTTATGTCTTATATATTTACTTTTTCTCTTTTTATTATTTTCTTTGCTAGAAGTATTTACGCTACAACCATTTATTGTCCATCTTCTCAGATTATTGCTACTGTGTTACATTTGTCGTATTTTGTGATCTAGATGTTTCTTTTAATTTTTTGAAAAGTAATCTTTTTGATAATGAGTTTCTTTTATTTTTTTCACGTTACTATTATTACCTGGAACGATTTGAAATTTCCTTTACTATTTTATTCAGTATGATTCGAAAATTTTTCCTTCTTGATAAATAGGGTTTTCATTTTTTATTTTTTATTTCGTTAGTTGAACCCGACTTTTACTTTCTTAGATAATGCATTTGTTTTATTTTTTACCTGGAAGGATTTCGAATTTCCTTTACTATTTTGTTCTGTGTGATTTGAAAATTCTTTCTTCTTGATAAAGAGGGTTTTCATTTTTTATTTTTTATTTTTTATTTCGCTAGTTGAACCTTACTTCTACTCTCTCATATAATGCATTTGTTTTATTTTTAATTTTAATAGAGCGGTTTGTGATTTGGCTTTAAATGTAGGGCTTCCTGGTTGTTCTTTGCATCCGTAGCTCTACTATAGTATAAACAGTAATTTAGTATTGTTGAGTTCATTTCTCTTCCTTATCTGTACAGTTCTTTTTTGGTATCAATGATTGGAGTTTATTGCATCTATTATCGTTTTCTCTCAATCTTCGACCTTCGTCAGCTTTGATGTGCACGACTTCATCAGTCCAGTTACCGATATCTATTCAAGTAGTCATCTTTGGCTACTCATTTTGTCTAGGAATCATAAAAAACACCACAGTTACACTACCACATTGGTAACTTTATTCGCTCACCCATGTCTGAAATCACATGACAGCCACAAAGCTTAAGCTGGGAAAGTCATAATATTTTAATCTATTGTTCTTTTATAATTCACAGAAAGAATCGCTTCTTATTGTAGCAATCGTTGGTACCCAGAGGTGAGGTGTGGTTTGCTTAAGTTCTACAAATTTTCTTTTCTTTTTCTTATAGCAAGGCATTCACTTTTACTTGATAGACTTATATGCAACATTTCTTTTGAATTTTATAAGCAGCTTATGTCTATAAACTATTCGATAACTTGCTTCAGGGATTAGATTATCTGAATGGGTTATATATTAACATATAGAGAAGTTCTATTGTAATATGTATGTGTTCGGAGAATTATAAAGATTATTGAGCTTTGTGTGTCTTAAGGAAATATGGGAACAAATATTTGTTATCTTACTTGGAGGAATTTGAGAAATTTGTTTAAGGAAATTTATTCTTCTTAATTTCATTGCTTAATATTTACTTCTTTTTTTTTTTTTTTGTTAAAGTAAGCCTACTAATAGAACTCATGCTAAAAGTTGCTTGTGTCTTAAAAATTATCTCCCAGTATGGTATATGTTGACCCAAGGGTTGATCTCCATAACTAATAAATGATTTTAATAATAACAAAACCTAGTCATTATGAACTAATGTGTTTAACTTGAATGTGCAGCTCAGTATGATAAAACTTGTTTAGATTTATGGGTAGTCATAAACTGGGGAGTACCATGGAAGATCTTGTCAGCACTTTATAAGAGTGACAACACTATTAATGACACCTGTGAAGTCTATGACAAAAACATTATTCGCAGCACCTCAATCAAAGTGATGACACCTGCGGAAGAAAGATTTTGGCTTGAATATAAATGTGATTAATAACATCCATGGCCAGTGAAGACCCTTGATCCCCATGTTCATATCAATTCATTACAAGTAACATGAAGCTCGAGAAAGTCGTCCTTAAAGCATTGTGGAGAAAGATAATAAAAGGAGCATATCAAAGATTGTCGACAATGCAGAAGACTAATGACACCCAATAATCTGACAGAGTGAAAGTTTTCACCGGCACAAGCAGTTTCTTGATTTCTAAATAGTTGGATGAACAAAGGGCTACTAAAGATTAAATATGCTTAAGAAGTTTAGAAAACTATCAAGAAGATTAGTAGAGTTCAAACATATTCACACCATCGAAGATTGATTGGCAAAAAGAATAAGAGACGTTTGAGGATAGCAACAGTAACTGTAGCAGAGAACCAGATTGTTGACACTCACAAAGAATTACTGACAACCTTGTGAAAATGTAAAACAGCAAAAGAAGCAGGGAGACAGATTGGCAGCACAAGATAAAGACTGCTCACAATCTTATAGAAGAATAAATGGTAAAAAAAGCAGGAAGATAGAGTAGCAGCATGAGATAAAAAATACTCACATTTTTGTTAAAAGGGCAACAGAAGTGGCAAGCCAAGATTGGTGACACTAGTGAAACAATTACTGACAATCTCGGTAAAAAACATAGCGAAAGAAAGGAAGGAGTCAGATTGGCGGCACCAGCACAAGATTGCTGATAATCTCGGTAGGAGACGAGAATTCGCTTCAATAGTCAGATTTTTGAATCTATCTTAGCCACCCACGCATTTAATGCACCTTCAATGACTCTAACGGCTATTTCTTTTGAGAGACTATAAATATATGAGTTCAAACTCATTTATGGGTAAGAGACAAGGATCTTAAAGTGTAAAAATTTAGAAGCCCTAAATTATCCTCATTACTCTGCAACTGCTATTAACCAAAAGGAACCATTGAGCCGTAACATTTCCTAGACTTTCATGCCCTAGGAAGCTTCCCTTTCACTCCCTAGCCTCATTTTGCATCCTTGCATCTCATTACTTTTCAAGTTGCATTAAAGTGGCTTGCAAACCCTCCTCTTGTATGTTAATTTTTAAGGATTTACTCTCTTGAGCTTTGTGGTTGAAATGGTCCCTTAGAACCCTCTCTTAAGTAGTTTTTCCATTATATTAACCATATGAACCTTGATTCATTAGAGTTGGTTTTCTTCACCCTAAGGGTAGTTCTCCAAATAGCTCACTTCAAGATAGGTTTTCAATAAGGCATTTTGTTATCATTATTATTAAAATGGCTTGCAAACTCTCTTTTCCTAGGTAAATTTCTAAGAGTTGGTTCTTTTGAGTTGTGAGGTCAGAATGACCCTATGAAGCCCTCTCTTGAGTGGCCTTCTTATAATCTTGGCCATGAAAACCCTGACTCATTAGGTTGAGTTTTTCTACTTCCAAAAAAATGGTTTCTAAAACACCATTTTTCAAGCAAGATTTTAAAAAATTCATTCTCTTCATTTTGCATAAAAATAATTTTTCAAAATCTTAATTTTTATGTTGATTTTTAAAATTTTGGCTCTCTTTAAGTTAGTGATTATAATTGTCCCAATGAAACCTCCTTGGAGTGGGTTCCAAATATCAACCATACAAATCTTACACTTGATTAGAGCCCATTTTCATGCAATGATTTTTTTTAAAATTCATGTAATTCTTTAGAGTTGTTTTCCAAGTCCTTTACATAGCATTATTGTTTCCAAAACCCCTTTCAAGTTTCATGCATAAAATCACGTTTCCAAAACTACTAGGTCCAAACCCTAATTCAAAATCACCTTTCAAAACCCTAGACTAACTTGACCCTAGTTGTTCAGACCCTAGGTTACCTTGACCCTAGTTGTCTAACCTTAAGTTAACCTAACCCAAGTTAATTAACCCTAGGTCTACCAAACCACATGTTAACCTAACCCTAGTTAGTTAATCCTAGGTCAATCCAACCTTAGTCCAACCTAACCCTGGTTGTCCAATCCTCGGTCAACCTAACCCAAGTTAAATAACCCTAAGTCAACCCAACTAAGGTTAGTAAACTTCAAGGCTTCAATTCGAAGACCCCTTTTCAAATGATCTTTCAATTCAAAATCATAGTCATAGCATACTTTCAAAAACATCCTACTTTCTTGAGATTTCAAAAATCAACTCCAAAATCTTTTCAAATACTCCCATAATCTATCTTAAAAAATGCTTCTAAGAAGTTCTCTTAAACTTATCTTGACAAAAGTGGCTAGACACTTACCATTTTCACAAACTATTTTCAAAAGTGATTTCACAACCCATAACTCAAAGGTGATCTTAACCCTCTCATGGTTAAGGTTTTCTTAGAAGAAGTGACACATCAAGTGTGACCTCCTAAGGTCCATATAGGGTGTCGAACCCTAAATGCTTTTTAAAAATCTTTTTTGAAGGTCCTTTTCATATATCACATCTTGAAGCAACCCTAATTCTTCTATGGTTAGGATTGTTCAAGTATAAGTGAGATATTCAATAAGGGTTTTATAACCCTACAGTTTTAAAAACCAAAAGAAAGTCTTAAGCCCTTTTTTCAAACATGTTTTCAAAACTCATAGTCCCAAAAGAGTTTAGTTTTTTGATGACTAACCTCATAAAGGTGATGAAACATTAAATATGCCTTTCATAAGGTATTCTAAAAACTACTTTCAAAGGATTTTTTGAAAACAAGTTCCTAAGAACCTTTTCCAATCCAAACTCCATTTCTAAGATTTTCAAAACAAGAACACTCCAACACTCCCTTGAGTGACTTCAAAAACATTTTAAAAACCTCAAATCAAGTTTCGAAAAACATTTCTAAACTCTCTTGAGTTTTTTTCGAAAACATTACAGAAACCCTATTGAGTTATCTCAAAAACATTTTAAAAACTCTTTTGAGTTAATTTCAAATCATCTTTCAAAACTCTCAAATTCTCTTTTTCCAAAAACCTCAAAATATTTTTTAGTTTCTAGATTTTGCTGTATATTCTTTATGAAATATGTACCCGCTGCATTCTTGATTTATCCAAAAATGTCCTAAAACTTTGATGGAAACAAATTCTAGTGTGGGATTTCATTCGAAGTGGTGTTGATAGCTATACTACATTTATCATCATCTTCCTCATTCTATTGCACTACTGTTTATTTGCACTTTCAATCAAAGTGAAGTTTAAAATGAAATTTAGATATCTGAGAAAAGTTTTGATGAGTACATGTAAGCTGAGAAAAATGCAAACCACCAATCTAAATGCTCTATATATTGCACACATGTATTGGGCACTAGGCACACAGCCCCCTCACTAGTATTAGTTGATTCATACGCAAAAAGGAAGTGGAAAAAGAAACAAAATTTTATTGCAGCGATAGTATATTGAAAGATAAATGCTATTCTTCTAATTAAATTTATTATAATTACTGTCTTTGTTAGTGAAAAAAACTTTCATTTAATTACATCATTATGTATGAATTTTTTACTCATTAATCTTGTTAAAAAAGAATATATGATAATAAAAAAATAAATTTTTTTTTGAAAAGTGTATTTTTTCTTAGAATTTTCATAATATTTGTATTTTTTCTTAGAATTTTCATAGTATTTTTTTGCAAGTTCTTGAAATTGTACTAGAATTTCAAAAACAAAGCTAAGTATGATTTCCCATTTTGCCTAGCTACAAAGTTTGTAAACCACCTTTGTTTTGAGTGGCCTGGAAGAGTCATGGAATTTAGGAGTGTTCACGGGTTGGGTTTGGTGGCCATTCGCAGCTCAACTTGAAGCTGTCAGGTTGAAAAAAATTAGAATCAGTTCCGAACTCAATGGGTGATCGGGTTGGATCGAATCGGTTTGGTGTTGGGTCGATGGAAATTTTGAACAGCCCTAATGGAATCTATTTTCCCAAGATGAGGAAACATTATTAGCTTTAGATAGTAAATGTATTCATAAATTTGCACATATTTTTGAATAATTCAACAAACATTATTTGATTACATTCTCATTAACTCCTACCAATTCATGCATATTCCGAATCTAGTGTTGAGAGATTAAAAAAAAAATTGTAAAATGGATCCAAAGATACATAAAATATTCAAATGAAGCACATTTTTCAAATTTGCTTGTAGTCAAATATTTAAAAACAAATAAATAAAATTTTCTCAACAAAGAGTGCAAGTTGGCCAAGGAACCTACACATGGCAAATGGTTCAGTAGACAAACATAACTGTGTGTGAAAGGGGTTTTCATGCACACTAGCCTCTAGCGAGCCAACTTGCTACCATCCTGGGCGGTAATGAACAAATAAAAATAGAAGCCTAATTCACCGGTCTTTAAAGTTTTGATGATGATATTATGTCAATATGATTGACAAATACAATTTTATACTTGTTATCTATACTATTATATAAAGGAAATATCCACAACTGGATAAAGTTCCACTAGTGATAATGGATGGTGAGAATGAATATTTAAGTTTATAAGATGCTTTTATAGTAAATCATAATTTATAAGTTATATATTTTGAAAGTAACATCATATAAGTTATAAATTACAATAACGGGTATTTAGTTTTTAAAATGATGAAACTTGAATGAGTTATATCATTTTGTACAAAAATTGCATAAATTTATTTATTTACTATTTTATTATATTGAAAGGTTGAAGCCTTGAGAAGGAAAAATGTGAGTCGAACACATCACCTTTATAATGAGTAGAAGCGCCACTACAATTGAGCTAACCCCTCTCTTAGGCATTACATAAAATTTATGAATGCATTATCATCACTGTAAATAAACTTATTTTTTATTTAATATACATACATAAATAAAAATTGTTTACCTTTTTTTGTTGGGTGTATGTAAATTGTATAAACCTTCACCTAATTTTTTATTTTAATAAATTATTAAGTAAACTAACCCCTCTTTTTTTTTTTTTAATTAATTGGGTCCGGGCCTGCACGGGACTTATGTAATTCATTCCATTCACACAAATTAAATAATTATTAAATTAAAAATTTAAAAATAACCTAAAATAATTAATAACAATCAAAAGATTTCGGACATTTTCGGAGGAGACTCGAGCCTTGAGTCCAACTACAGGCTTGCTGTCTCAAAACAGTTATGTTACGCCTAATTCAACGGCAATACACTGCCGTGTTGTCTGGTGAGACGTTTATCATCAGCCTCTATATATGGCTCTGCTTCAGCAATCTTCAATTTCGTCATCATCTTCATCCTTCTTTCGATCTTATCTCAGCAGCGGGCTCTTATCGAAGGTCGCTAGTCCAAAATCGCTGAATCTTTATACAAATCACAACCCGACCAAGTCTTTCCGTGGATGCAAAGCTTCATGGCAAGAGGTCCGGCCAATGTTTACGGGTTTAACCCCAATTTTAGAGGGTTTAATCACTCTCTCTTTAATAATTTTCAAATTTTACTAGTTTATTAAGTGATTAAATTTTCGCATCGATCTTATTTTTTTTAAATATATGTATTTTTTGGGTTGTTATCTGTGAAGCTTGCGGGTGTTTTAATATTCTCAGCGATTCCTTTCACCGCGGTGAAAGCCATCGCCAACAGTCCTCTCGGAGAGTTGCTTCAGAGACGATTGGAGGAGAAAAAGAAGGCGGCCGTCGGCAATTCTTCAAAGTTCAAAGCACTCGCTGAAAAGGCAAGAAAGGAGAGGTAATAAGGGGTGGGGTGCAAGCGAATTTCGTCACATTGGTTTTGTATTTTGTTATCTATTGGGTAAATTATACTTTCCACACTTGCACTTTACATCGAATTTCACTTCATGACATGCAGTTTGAATTTGTTGCAATATCATCCTCCTATAAACTTTTGTTAGTACAATTGATGTCCAAAAGTCCTGTGTATCTCCAGTAGCCATTTTTAACGAGCATTAATGTAATTTTTATACCATTTTGGCTCCCAAACACCCTCATCCCTCCTTCACGTGAAACGATTAATGGGTGTCTTATAACTCTAATTTCAATTTATACATGATAGAATGACTGGATTTTAGATGTTTTGAGAATGATTGGTGAGAGATTAGGCATTCGAGCGCCAAAATGGTATGAACATACATTTTTACCCTTAAAATGAGGCTATGTAAGATGCACAGGACTTTTGGCAGTCAATTTCAAAAATCGAAGCTTACAGAAGGGTGACATTGCAACAAGGACTTAATTGCTACAATTGAAAGTGTAAGGATTGAAGTGAGATTCGGTATAAAGTGCAAGGGTGCAAAATGTAATTTACCCTTATCTATTTTATACTGCAAGTTGAATACAAAACAATGGGGTGTTGAGAATTGACATGTATCCACGATAAGTGTGATGAGAGTACTACTTTTTTTTTCTGTCTTTCTTTGTCTGAGTCATTATTAATGTTTTTGATTTTTGTTTATTAATTTGTTTAAACATGATACCTCGTTTTAGACATATGAATGATATGGAACTTTAATTAGTTTCTTGGCCTATTGAAAGTTAACACAAGTAGGATTGAATTTTTGAACTTGACATGTAGTGTTAGACACAACCTCGTGGCCTGTGGAAGTTAACACAAAAAGAATCATAAAATCTTGAAAGGTGGCTTGAATAGAATGCCAAAGTAACTGTTGAGAAAATGACAGAATCAACTCCAAATTTTCCAATTAAAAGAGGCAAAACATAATGAGTCTATGTTGGAGGAATTTGGAGCAACCACAACAAAGTGTATATAACCTTCTTCCCATTACATGAACCAATAAGCTGTTTTGGATTATTGATCATTCTCTCAAATTATTAGTAAAAACAGGTAAGTCAGGTTTTAGCATGATCTTAAAATGTCATTTCATTTTCTTGATGTGACTATTCACTTGAATAGTCGATAATCTGGTTCTTCTTGTTTGAAGATGGAAATTGTATCTATTCCTTGCATAACCACATGACCATATCAAGAACTTGGAGGGGTTTATAATGACAAGTAAGTTTAATGTACCTTCGTTCTGTTTGACCCAACTCATCCAATCACATATAGAGATGATATGTTCTATTTAGGACACATATCTAAACTGTACGTGTAAAATATTTATTACCGAAAGCCACTTGTTATAAGGAGCGCAATTTTAGTAGTGCATCCCTTTTGGGATAATTATTCTTAATTAATGTTTATCAGGGAGTTTGTGTGTAATTTATTAGAGGCATTTAGCTGTAAGCTTGTGGCTGCTCGAAAGTTGAGGGCGGTCTATTCCTTTCTCAGGGGGAGCTTGTTTGAAAATCATTTGGCATGGCTCTCTGAGGTTTTCTTGCTCAGGAACTCATGGATGTTCCTCATTAAATGGTTTTTATCTTGGAAAGAAGAATTATGACTTTGTTGGGTTTGAATTTTTAAGTTAGGGGCTTGCACTATAAGGGCTTTTAGATCTGGATATTGTTTCTTCTGGTTCCGTAAAAACAGTGCTTTTGTAGTTTAAAAAATGTGTAAACCTTACGTCTTATTTCTTCTGGCTAGTTTTGGATGTTAGTTTGTTTGTATTAGCACAATGGCTAGTTACACTGGTATATGGTTCTTCTGTGTTCGTGGAAGTAATCATTTCAATACTTGAATAATGATCACTTCTTGGGTGTAGTGAAGTCGTTCAATAGCCAATGCAGCACTTCTTGTTCTGGTCTAAATTTATTGCAGTGTTGCCACGTTTGATTGATGCAAACACACTTTTTCAGAGAAATGACAAGAGGAGTTATATTTCTAAGTAATGAGAGATGTGTTACTTTGCATCTAAATGAATGGAAAATTAAACATATTTTCCTCAGCTATTTAACTACCTAGCATGTAAGCAATCTATAACCTAATAGTTACTTTTATTGTTTGGTAACTTGATACTGGTTTGTATATGCACTGTGATACATTATCTGAACTTTGCAGTTTGTGGTATGGAACGAAGCGTCCCCGCTGGCTTGGTCCAATTCCATACGACTATCCTGCATACCTGACTGGAGAACTACCTGGGGACTATGGCTTTGATGTTGCTGGTTTGAGTAGGGATCCAGTGGTTTTCCAGAAATACTTCAAGTACATATCGTATCTTCCTTCTGTTCATATATTGGTGCAACATTTCTTTCTTTCTTTCTTTTTTCTTTTTTACTTTTGAAGTGTAATCTTCTACGTGGCTATTTAGTTAATATTTGGCCAATATAATGTGTTTATGGACATTCTCCTATGTAATATCTGAATATGAATGCAGATTTCCTATTGTTGAAGTTTGAACTGTGGCGTAGAGTTTGTGGTGCAAACTTTGTGTTGCTATCGTATGGGAGGCCTTACACGAGCAACGAGATAGTAACCACTATGTGTTTCGAACAATAGCTAACCAGATATCGTGATTGATCATTAAGATTTTTATTTGAAATTGTTTAAATTTATTACTATAGAAAAAAAGCTGTTCCAGTTGGTTTAAGGACATTCTCGTTGGTAATATTTGAATATGAATGCAGATTTCCTATCATTACATGTTGAACTGTGGTATAGAGTTTGTGATGCAAACTTTGTGTTGCTGTCCTTACACGAGCAACGAGATAGTAACCGCTATTTGTTTCAGACAATAGCTAACCTGATATTGTGATTAATCATTATGATTTTTATTTGAAATTACACAAATTTATTACTGTAGAAAAAAAGCTGTTCTGATGTTACCATACCTAATCCTGTGATCAGGCATTATATATAGTTTGTAAAATGCAGTATGCTGACTTGGCTAGGTATGGGTTGATTGAGGATGAATATTGTAATTAAACCTTTTTAGCAAAGAATGTCTTCTATTTAATTGTAACTGCCTGGTGATTTGTTTAGCCTTTGTTGTTTTTGCAGCTTTGAAATACTACATGCTCGTTGGGCCATGCTTGCAGCGCTTGGTGCTCTGATTCCCGAGCTATTAGACCTAGTAGGAGCCTTCCACTTTGTTGAACCGGTCTGGTGGCGAGTTGGTTATTCAAAGCTTAAGGCATGTACCATGTGTCTCCTTACAATTTATGATCTTAGAAAGACTCTGGTTGATGGAGTTTCTAAATGTGCAACATTTTCTGCTTCACTCAGCTTCATTGAAACTTGATACACCATTTCTTTCAGTGTTATTTTCAATCACATAGCAAGTATAATTGCTTTGTCTAAGTCATTTTTCTGAGGAAATTAAGCTGAGATCACTTTTTTTCCTGGGAAATATGTTTGTCCCGACTCTGAGAAGGGTGGGTCTAAAGTCTCTTTGTGAGCTGAGGGTTGTCTATTAACTCTTGGATATTTTTGTGCTGACAGTCTTGCTAACATAGCCCACACGAGTCTGCTGACCGACTGATATGGGCAGCCCTACTTCACCTCATTAGATGGCTTATCATGGCACATGAGAGGCTTCCAGCTCTTTTGGGTCATTAGATGGCAGTCATGGTTCCCAAATCATTTTCATTGTCACTTTTGAGATGATAAATATATAGATAATGCAGGGAAAGAAGCATACTGTTTTGTTTTTTTAAACCCCGTTATAAAGTGTAATTTCTGCACCTTCCTGTGTATTGCCCCTGTTGATAGTTCAGTTGTGACCAACAGAGTTCTTTTACTCATTATCAATCTTCATATGGTCCTAGTTTGTTACCATGATAAATGGTTCATTGTCTGTCTGTCCATACAATTCAGAGGAAACCAAATGATTTCATGGATGCGATGGCTAGAATCATTCTGCTGGCTAAGTATTCATCCTGGTGGGCCCATTGTAATGGTAGATTCTTGTATTCAAGTATCTGTTACACATGCAATGGGGTCATATTGCAACCCATCTTACTGACTTGAGATGAAGGTGCATCTTGAGTAGCAATTAATTTGCAGGTTACAGCTACTGATTGTACACTATGGTGTTAATTCAGACCAGTTGGTGAAATTCTTAGGGTTACTTCTATTATGTTCTCTATTGTTAGAGCTTATTATTTTCCTACTCTTTCTTATAAGGATAGTCTTATAATTTGGTTACATATCTGACTAATATGTATGAAAGCTAAGGTGTAGGGATTACTTTATAAAACCCTAAGCCTATTCTATTTCCTCTACTTTCTCTTTATCTTTCTTTCTTCTTCTTTATCTTCCTTCATCTAAACCTAAGTTTCACTTCAATTTGGTATCAGAGCACTTCGATTCTCACCTTAAACCTATTAAAAAAACATCATAGAAAATTTAATTGCCGCGAGTAGGGTTAACGTCATCATCCGTAGGGATGATGACATGCTGACGTCAGCACCTGTACAGTCACCGGAGGTCGAGACAGCCCTTTTTTGACTCGTCGGAACCTGCTGATTCTCATGGTATTTTTTCATGATTTTTAAAAATCATCTAGTACATCGTTTGAATTTTTGGATCTTTTCTGGATTTTTTGGCCCTAATTTTTCGATCTGCAATTCTGCGCTTCACCCAATGTTTTGCTGCTGGGAACCTCTTCCATGGCTGCCGAAATGATGCTTTAGAGGCTCATTGGTGTTTGTTGCTCATTTGTTGGACTTTATGGGCTGTTTTAGGTGGTCGGCTCTCTCCCTGGGGATTGGTTTGGCATTGTTGGTTGTTTTGTTGGCTTTGTTAGTGCGGATACAATAGTCTCCAAACTCTGTGGTGGTTGCTTTGGCTATTTGGCTAGTGTTTGGACTTTGTTGATTGCATTTCTGGCTCCCTTGTTGGTTTTTTGTTGATTCCCTGGTTTCTTTTGGCTATTTTGTGCACACTCGTGGGTGTCTCTTGTGGCCTTACTTCCTGATGGTTGATTGTACAGTTCCCTGTCATCTATGGCTACTTCAAAGGTTTCCGAGTCCAAAACGTATAACGCCAAATCCTCTCTGGTTAAGGAGGATGATTTTTCTCGATCCATTACCTCTAAGTGATTGGATGGTTTGAATTATCTTGTCTGGGCTCATGCCATAAAAGTCTTTTTTTGTGGCAAACACAAATTGAAATATATTGCCAGTCTTCCTTCTTCACCCAATGACCCCCTTTCTGATGATTGGCTGGCTGAAGATTCTGTTATTACCGAGTTGTTGTGGAATAGTTTGGATCCCCACACTGCTACTACAGTCGAATTTTGTGATTCGTCTAAGAAGATTTGGGATTCAATCTCTGAATCTTTTTCCCAGCAGAGTAATGTGTCCTTGGTCTTTGAGCTGTACAAGAATATCTTCACTACTAAACAATCTAGGAAGTTCTTGTCTAATTATAATAGTACTCTCAAGAATTTATGGGAGCAATTGTTGCAACATCACCCATTTACTCCTGATTTAGAACAACAGAAGTGACATTTGGAGGACTTTATGATTGTCTCTTTGCTTTTTGGTTTCGATTCTGATCTCTGTGGCTTTAAGGATCAAATTCTTGCTAGTGAGACCTTGCCTGCTACTGTCAATACTTATTCTTGGTTGTTGCGATCATCTCTGGGACAGTCTCCTGTTCGTAATACCTCTGTTTCACCTTCCTAGGAGTCTTCTGCCTTAGTTACTTGTAGTGGCGGCCGCGGTTCCTTTTGTGGTGGTTACGGAGACCGCAATTCTCGTAGTGGCAATTTTCGTGGTATTTTTGCTTAGCTTAGTGAAATTGTTCAGACTTCGCGTCCTACTCTCCTATCCTCTTCTACTACTATATTAGCTAATTCAGGTAATATTGTAGATGTGGCTACTTCCTCTCCATCTTGGGTCATTGATTCTGGAGCTAGCTCTCATATGTCTGGTTACTCTTTCTTATTTTTTAATTTGCGTTCTCTTAACCATCATATTGTTTTGGCTGATGGCTCCTTTTGGCCTATTGTTGGTATGGGGGTTTTGCATTCTAATGCAAACCTCTCTTTACCCTCCAGTCTCTATGTTCCTCAGTTTTTTTTCAACTTGTTTTCAATTAGTCAACTGACTAGAGTTTTACATTGTTCGATAACATTTACTCCTACTTCATGTGTCTTTCAGGACCTCAAGACCAAGAAGATGATTGGTTCAGAGCATAAGAAGGATGACTTGTATTTTCTGGATTCAGCTTGTTCTTATCCTACCACTTCATCTGCATTGAGTGCTACTGTTTTTCATATCCAGTGGCATTTTCGTTTGGACCATTCTTCTTTGGCCAAATTTAAGTTAGTTATCCCTAATTTGAGTCATGTGTCTCGTTTGGAGTGTGAAGCTTGTTAGTTAGGAAAACATCACCGTAGTTCATTTCCTAGTTATGTTCTTTGTCGTCAATTTGAGTCCTTTGATGTAGTCCACACGGACATATGGGATCCTTCTCGAACTCCTACTGTTAATTAATTTCTATATTTTGTGATATTTATTGATGACTATTCCCGTATGACTTGGTTGTTTTTAATGAAACAGAGATCTGAATTACCTTATATTGTTTTGAGATTTTATGATGAGATCTTTACTCAATTTGGTGAACGTATAAAGATTTTGCGTTCTGATAATGCCTTAGAATATATCCAGTCTATTTACCAGTCCTTCTGTGTTGATCGTAGTATTATTCACCAAACGAATTGTGTTCATACATCTCAACAAAATGGTGTTGCTGAACGCAAACATTGTCATCTATTGGATGTTGCTCGCATCATGTTATTTAACATGCAGGTTCCAAAACATTTTTGGGGGGATGCGGTTCTTACTGCTTGTCACCTTGTTAATCCAATGCCTTCGGTAGTTCTAGCTAACAAATCTTCTCTCTCTCTCTCTCTCTCTCTCTCTCTCTCTTATATCCTAATTCTTCTCCTTTTTCCATTATTCCTCGTATATTCGGTTGTGTTGTCTTCATTCATAATCTTGATTCTGGTTTAGGTAAATTATCTCCTCGAGCTCGCAAGTGTGTTTTCCTTAGGTATTCTTGGATTTAAAAAGGCTATCGTTGCTATTATCCTCTCTCTCGTTTGTACTTTGTGAGCGCCGATGGTACCTTTTTGAGTCTACATTCTTGTTCTCTACTCTAAGTCAAAACTTGTCAGCCGACCTCATCTATTGTCGTGAGCGGGAGCCCTCTTTTTCTACTCCTGCTCTTCCGTTACCCTTGTCTTCATCTCTTTCTTCCTCCATTCCTTCTCCTGTTCCTAACCCTCGATTGCAGGTTTACCAACACTCCAAGACTTGCCCGATTGTCCTTCATGGCCCGACTTCTGCATCTTCTTTGTTTGAGATTCCTGTTATCCTTCTCTCTTCTTCAGTGTCTGACAATCTACTCATTGCTTTACGTCGAGGTAAACGCATTTATACTCAATATCCTATTGCTCAGTTTGTGTCTTATGAACGTACTTCGTCGTCTTTCTATTCCTTTGCTTGTGTCCTGTCCTCTGTTTTTGTTCTTTCTTCTTATCAACAGGCTTTGTCTTCGGCTGGCTGGAAGCATGCTATGAATGAAGAGATGCGTGCTCTTTATCCTAATAAGACTTGGAAACTTACTTCTTTTCCAGATGACAAACAAACAGTGGGTTTTCGTTAGGTTTATACTGTTAAGGATATTCCTGATGGCTTTGTTGAGCATATTAAGGCCCGCTTAGTTGCTAAAGGATATACTTAAACTTATTCTGTTGATTATCTTGAAACCTTCTCTCATGTTGCTCGTCTTAATTCTGTTCAGATTCTATTGGCTGTTGTTGTTACTCGTTCCTGGCCTTTATATCAGCTTGATATAAAGAATGCCTTTCTTCATGGAAATCTTTAGGAGGAAGTTTATATGGATCAGCCACTTGGCTATATGGTTTCTGGTTGTGAGAATCTTGTTTGTCGCCTTTGCAAGGCACTAGATGGTCCAAAGCAATCTCCTTGTGCCTGGTTTGATTGATTTAGTACTGTTGTGCTTAACTATGGTTTCTAGCGCTCCACCTCTGATTACTCTGGGCTTGTTCATCATTTTTCTTCTGGTGCCATTGTCTTGGTTGTTTATGTTGATAAAATTATCATTTCTGGGAGTGATTCTGCTCGTATTGATGATCTGAAATGTCATTTGAGTACACAGTTTCATACGAAATATTTGGGTGTGCTTTGTTATTTCTTTGGGATTGAGGTTGCATGTTCTTCTTAGAGCATTTCTCTTTTCCAACGGAAATATGTCATTGATATTTTGTTTGAGATTTGCCTCTTGGGTTCTCGCCCAATTGAGACTCTTATGGATTCCACTGTTAAACTTGATGCTGAGCATGGGATCTCTTTTCTGGTGTTGGTCACTATCGGCGATTAATTGGCAAATTAATTTACTTTACTGTTACTCATCCTGATATTACTTATGCTGTAGGGGTTGTTAGTTAATATATGCATACTCCTTGTGATCCACATTTTGTTGGCGTTTGTCGGATTTTGCGATATCCAAATGGTGCCCCTGGCCGTGGATTGTTATATCGGTCTTCTACTTCTTTGTTTGTTACCGACTTTAGTGATGCTAACTGGGCTGGTAGTCGTTCTGATAGACGATCCACCTTTGGTTATTGTACGTTTGTTGTGGTAATCTTGTTACTTGGTTGAGTAAGAAGCAGCATGTTGTGACTCGCTCTAGTACTGAAGCTGAGTATTGTGCTATGGCTCATACTGCTTTCGAGATGATGGGTTTGCTCCTTACTTCAGAATTTTGGCCTTGTTCTCCCTACTCCTATATCGATGTGTTGTGATAATTAGGTTGCCATCTTTATCACCGATAATCCTATTTTCCATGAGTGTACTAAATATATTGAAATTGATTGTCACTTTATCCGGTATCTTTTGCTGCTGAAATAGATAACTACTCCCTATGTTCGTTCCAACTCTTAGTTGGGCGATATTTTTACGAAATCGTTAGCTCGATCTTCTTTTCAGTCTTTGTGTTTCAAGCTGAGTATATTTTATTTATATGCTCTAGCTTGAGGGGTAGTGTTAGAACTTATTATTTTCCTACTCTTTCTTATAAGGGTAGTCTTATAATTTGGTTGCATGTCTGACTAGTATATATGAAAGCTAAGGTGTAGGGATTATTTTATGTAACCTTAAGCCTATTTTGTTTCCTCTACTTTCTCTCTATCTCTCTTTCTTCTTCTTCATCTTCCTTCATCTAAACTTAAGTTTCACTTCAACATCTATGATAAAATAAAAGTATTTTTATGTTAAAGTTTTAGTATTAGGAATTTTATTTGTCTAGCTCATGTCTTTTCGTGAGGGATGACATTAAATTCTCATAGTCATGTCTTTTGTGAAGAGGTGTCAGAATCCTACGGACCAACTCTAGATATCTTGTTCTGTGAAAGTTTGCTCTGCCTAGACAATAAATATGAGTGGACACCCATTCGCTATGAATCAAACCTTCAAATTTGATGTACTTGTGGCTAGAGTCCAAATAGTTCAACAAAGAACTTTTAGAATTGCCATCTCATGGTTTTCAATAAAGGCTTTGTTGTATCTTGGATGCAATATTCCTAAAACTCTTTGTGACTAGCAAAATAACACTTTGAAGATAACATCATTGTATGCACCTCAAAGCCACAAACTTGCCAAAAACTTGTGTCAATTTTTTGCTGAAAATATTTGTCCCTTCTCTTTTTCACCCCCAATTGCCCCAACAACTTTAATGCTGGAGGATAACTTCTTATTATATACCCTGTCACCATCCACTCAAATTTTTCAAAATGCATTCAAACATTTGGATCTTTCTAAGTCTACCTTAACTACAAAGAACATCTTTGTACTTGAAAAACACACATCTTTATAGATGCATGGGAATTTTAGTTTAGGAGGCATGTGGTGAGTAGTGCTATCCCTGACTCAATGTATTAACTTTTCTACTTGAATCATTTGCCAGGGTGACACACTGGACTACCTTGGCATCCCTGGGCTCCACTTAGCCGGAAGTCAAGGAGTGATTGTCATAGCTATCTGCCAAGCCCTTTTGATGGTACCTACTTAATTTTATTTTTGTCAACTATTACTAAACCCAACATGTTTAAGAATTCTATTATCAACTGATTCTCCATAAATATGCATTATCTTCTCTTTGTAGTTAAGGGTTTGGTAGTTCTGTTGAAGGTCCCAAGTGGCAAATTACATTCTGAATCTTACAAGTCATAATCATAATTTGAGATCCTCATCAAATCAAATGTGTAACAACAGGATACTGAAAATTGTGTGTGAACAAATTTGTAGGGTTCCTACACTTTTGTATCTGACAAATGCGGAACACAAGTAGGGGCATTTAATATAGAAAAGCATAAAGAATGGGTGTTCTTCATAGCTACAGTCTGAAAACTGATATGGGAGACATCATGGGAGGTGGAATTAGGAAGCAGGACCAAAATAAGGTAAAACTTACACTAGGGAGTTGTTTGGGGTTGATTGGTTAGACCAAAAAGGCACTTGGATTATATGATGTGTCAAATTCACAGCTAGCATTGTAAAAAATGTGTGAAGCTGCTCCAGCGAAGGAATTTAATTTAGAGGTTGTTAAAACATCATGGTACCTGCTTCAATCCAAATGTCAGAGGCCAGGGACAGCAGTTCGAGCCTTGGTGTTTTTGGAAATCAGTGTCCCTAAAACTTTCTGTAAAGTGCCAATAAATTTTAAAATTATTTCCTACTTCACAGAAGAGTTCTAGGAACAGTATTCTCTTTAAAGTGAAATGCAATATGTTTGGATTCAGTAACTCCTTAGGAGGTACTTATAAGAAAAAATATAAAACCTTCGGAGGCATTGGTTAATGGAGTCACCCAGGAAGCACAATTTTGTTTACGTTTTGTGGTGTTTAGATTGGCAATATTGAAGATTCTTTCGACCTCGGACCTGTGAAAGGAAGCACATTTACATACGCTGTTGTGAACAAAATAATTAAGACAGGATCGTTCTTAATGTTATCATCAGTTCTCTGTATTTAGGGGGAAAAGAATTTTGTAATTACTTATGATTGATTCTTATGAGCATTGACATCATGAGTTTAAGTGGGGGCAATCCCAATCGCTCTAATAAATGACAGAAAGATCATATTTAGAAAGCATGAACTTAAAGTAGTCTATTGAAATAGTTTATCATAAAATGATTGTTTAGTTAAAAGTGCAGAGATTAGATATTACATGAAAAGGTAATTTTGTGTCTTCCCTCTTTAGTATTTCTGGGTTATGAAACCGCTTGTTACTTGCACATAGGTTGGACCAGAATATGCAAGATATTGCGGCATTGAGGCTCTTGAGCCTTTAGGAATTTACTTGCCTGGGGATATCAATTATCCTGGTGGTGCACTTTTTGATCCCTTGAATCTCTCTAAAGACCCTGTAGCTTTTGAGGACCTGAAGGTGAAAGAGATAAAAAATGGGCGCTTAGCCATGATTGCTTGGTTAGGATTTTACATGCAAGCTGCTCTAACAGGTAAAGGCCCTGTCCAAAACCTTCTCGAGCACATCTCAGATCCTGTCCATAATAATCTGCTTTCCATTCTCAAATCCATGTGATTTATCTTTCCAATCTGTTTATATGTATTACACATGTTCATCCATTTGAAAGTCACGCACTAATTAGCTGTAATTGGACCCTCTTGTTTACTGCGAGTATGTGGGTTTGTAAGTTACGTAGTTGTATCTACATGTAATACAAGTCCTGGAAAATAAAATAATTAGATCAATATTTGTTATATAAAGTTTGTGTTTTTTTAATGCATTGACTATCTCAGCTCACGACTCTAACCATAAGAAGCTAAACTGTTTGAAGCGACTTGCTTTATGCGTCAACTGAAACATATGCACTTCTTCGCCTAGAGACCCGGGAGCTTTGATTCTCTGTGTGCGTGGTTTGGTGTGGGATGTTAATCACAAGTATGGCAATATACCTATGAATACATTCTGTTTCTCCATTTTCACATTACAGATTATGCCTATGAAAAGAGAGAATTTGAGCAATGGCATGCAAACAAAATTGAAATATTGATTGCAGAAACATGGACTCCTGGACCACACCACCATTGACAGCATTCCTTCCCTCTGTAGTGTCATATATATATATATGGTTTATCAGGGTCCAATACAGAATTTTCTCCTCGTGTGTATCAGTGCTTCTCTATGTATATGTGTTTGGAGTTTTTGATTGTGCGTCACACTGAATACTTTCGAGAAACCACTAGAGATGTGGAGTGCTGACATTTTATGTATAGAAGATAAACCATGGTGAACTTTTAACTGGAATATATAGAGGATAAATCATGGTGAACTTTTAACTGGAACTTGGAGGTAAACTGCAATACTGAGGTCCTTGCATGTGTTGTGTAGCTTAGGCATTGTTTATTAAGTTTCTATCAACAAATTGGTCATTTACTCGATTAGAAAGTGGTAAAGTGGCTAGGAGGTAGGCTTAATAAGTTCCATTTTTTTTTTATTTAAATATTTTAAAGGACAATGAAAAGCTTATTTATGGAAGGTTGGGTAGTTTTCTGAAAAAGAAATTTGTGGGTGTGTGGGTGGGTGTTGGGGCCTGGGGTGGTGTTAAGGTCGGCCAAGAGGCCAGCTTGATGGTTGTCTTAGCATGCTGATGCTGATGCTGATGGTGTCCTAGGCGAAACACTAACAGGTTTACTAAGGTGCACCACTCGAGTACTATTATAGCCAGCGGTCGTCTCTCTTCTCTTGGAAAAGCCAGCAGCTTTAGTAAGAATCGGATAATGGAGAGTTCCCGTGCCCCGCCCTTCAAATGGACCGCCACCACCACCAGCAGCCAAATGCTGGGATGGGTTTGGGAATGACGAAGATGATGCTCTTTTTTTTTCAATATATATATATATATATATAATCTGCCAGCTGACCTTAATTACAAGTAATGTTAACACCTGCATAAGTGCCGCCGTACGTGGTCCATCATCACTCCATGCCAGGGACTTATGGGGTGGGGGTGGATAATGAAGACTTTTTCTATGGTCACCACTTCTTGATCCATCGCATCGCAGGCAGGCAGCAATGGCGGGTGGTGCGTGAGGTCCATTTCTGATATTCTTCTTCTATGATCGATCTCATGCGGAGGAGCTGAGGCATATATAATGAATTAGGAAGCGCGTACAGGTATATATAAATATTTTTATGTATGCAAATGAATGAATGTATGAGTGAAGATGCAAGGAAAAGGTGTGTATAATTGAGATACCAAAACCATCACCGACTGCGGCTATAAGTAAAGGGAGAGGGAGGCAGAAGAAGAACATAGATTAGAACAGTGTAGTATAGTACAAGCAGACCTGACTGACTGACTGACTGTAGACTAACCAGCCTACCTAACTATCATGGACGAAAGCATCTATATATAAAAAAACACATGGACATACAGAGACATAGGCGCTTGCTTGCTCAGGATTCAGGAGTACACCATTAATTCTGTCCTCATAGTCAATACCATGGATATAATATGATCATGAGTTATGACCTTGAATTGATGAGTTCGTCCTCATAAATAATACTGGATCGGTTCCACACGTGCACACATTATTGTACTACATTCAACATAGAATTACTGTTTAATATGTTTTCTGGAGTATTTTTACCAAAATAATGTTATTTTAAAAATTTATTCTCAAAATGTTAAATTTCAAAAGGTAATTCTCACAATAAGGTAAAACACAATAGCAAATTGCGTTTTCTAAGAAAACGCAATATTTGCTACTGTGTTTTACTTGTTGCTCGCAAATCCCTACCAAAATCTTGCCAAAACGCAATTTCAAACTACATTTTCCATTGCCGTTCAAAAAACAAAAAAAATCCTTGCGTTTTCATTTTTTTCTTGCCTTTTAAAGTTTTATAGGCTCTTTTAATTTAGAAAATTTTATTCTATTTAATAGCAAAAACAAAACACATAATTTTTTTACAAAATTACATTTTTCAAACTACTTTTTGTTTGTCCTCCCTTTGTGAGAATAAAGAGAATTTTTTGTTATTTCAAAAAATTTACAGAACCCCTAAATGCTGTAATTGTCTTAAATAAAAATATTAATTTGTAGTATAGAATTTTATTCACTAAGAAAATACTATGCAAAATAATTGTCACTTAAAAATTAATAAAAAATATTATTTTGAAAAATATGTATCTTATACGTAATTTGTGGAATGCCTGAGGCAGGAATATGGAAAATCCTAATCCTAGCCCTAACCCTAAAAACAGGAGCAAGTTTTATGGATTATGTTCATAATAATGTGATGGTTTGCCGCCAACAGAAAGGCAATTAGGTAGATAGTTGACAAAGTCATTGTCGGCTTTTGCTTCTGAGAAGTCTGAAAGTTTTGTGTCAAAAACCAATAACTGATCTTCAATAATTTTTATTATTCGTTGTCTTGAATTAACACATTCTGTCTTTGTTTGCTCTGTGAAATGATAGCTCTCCAATCTTCCTTGCATTTGATCAGTCTTGCGTTCTAGTGCTTTCATGATCTTGCTGGTAGGTGATCTCTTGTCCCACAGCTTAGGTGAACGAGCCTTTGGAACACGAAAGCCATGCCATCGACAATACATCTCTTACTTACGCCATTTATCGGGTAAGTCTTTCCATGGGAACCTTATATATTGGTCATTCGTCACATTGGAGGGCGGTCGTAATGATACATTGCTAATGAATATGTGGTTGACTAAACCCATCATATCGTACATAAGGATAAATTTGTTGAAAAAGCTACGTTTTTTGCCATACTATACTATTTGTTACCGACTGGGTCCGTGTATATACCCACCATATACCAGGGTCTTGATGGATGACGATTGGCTTTCATTTATGTCGTTTGTAGTATTCGTGCGACTGGACGATACTCCAAAAATGCCTTTTCACTTCGACATGTCTAGCGGTATGATTGAGCACTCTGCACGTAATTAGATGATACTTCAATTATTGTAACACTTTATAATTATTTTTGTTATTTTATAACACTTTTATTACTAATTACTAAAATATTTTAATTATTACTGATATCTATTTTATATTATTTATAGCTCTATTAATTTAAACTAATATGTTTTTTTCTTCACTTTGTCCTTAAAATTATTTACTGCAAATTACATTATAAAATAACTATATATTTAACAATACTATTTTTACTACTATATTTTTATTAAATTAATATTTTTACAATGGCAAAACATTTTTACAATGGCGCACATCATATCATTTATTTTCAAAATACGTATACTATTGTTACTAATAATTATTTTTGCCATTTTATTACTAATTATTAAAATATTTTAATTGTTACTTATATCTATTTTATAGTATTTATAACTCTATTAAATTAAACTAATCTGTTTTTTATTTTATCCTTAAAAATATTTACTAAAAACACAAATTTATTTTGAATATTATTTACTTCTAAATATTATTTACTTGTAAATAAAATTTGATTAACAAAAACATATTTTCCAGTTAATTTTAACTTTGGCTCTTACAAAAATTTCAAATTTATACATTTAAATAAAAATATTAATTTAATAAATTTCAAATTTTACACAAATTATTATTAATAAATTTTGAATTTTTATATTTAACATTTATAAGCATATTCAAGTGGCCCTATTTTTCAAGTTGACAAGTTGTCATATCTCTTTTTAATCAGTGCATACAGCGTGATTAAACATGATGCATACTGGTATATTTGTATGACAACATAAATAAACAAAACACATCTATTGCAACAATTTCAATAACATAAAATAATGTAATGTATGTAAATAATAATATTATACACTTAAACAGGCTAAACAAGAATAATAAAAAATAACCAACACAAATAATTGACTGCATTATAATATATTTTGTACAAAAATATATAAGCTACCTTACCAACACAAATATGTAAGATATTTTACCAATGAAAATAATCGACAGTCGCAGTATGAGAAACAAGGGAGGCCTTTGTCGGATTAACGGGAGCAACAAATATGGCTACAAAAAAAAAAATACTAAACTTAGTAATATGTGAACTGTATTATAAAATAACTATATATTTAACAATATTATTTTTACTACTATATTATGTGTAAACTTTCTCCAACTTAAATAAGTTACCTACTATCACGAAGGGGCAAACAATCTTGCTGATGAAAAGACGGAAAAAGAAAAATGGAAGGAGAAACTGCCGGCGAAGGAGGGAACAACGAGGAGAGATCTCCTAGTGAAATGAAAATGGAGAAAACGAAAGAGGGAGTGGGAGGGAGAAGAGGCATTCGGTGGAGATATAATGGCTGATAACTTGTGTTTTCTCGGCTTTGCAGAGGTGTTTTTGTTTTTTTGCATCGGTGTTTTCAATTTTTTGCAGGCTTTGCAAACCATTTCGTAAAACGCAATCTTGAATTGCTTTTTTCTCCAAAACACAATCCACAATTGCATTTTCAATTAATGTCACATTTTATCTTATCGTGGGAATTACTTTTTAAAATCCAACATTTTGAAAATAAATTTTAAAAATAACATTAGTTTGGTAAAAAAAACTCTATTTTCTAGCACTACACACTTCGATCTCTAGCTTAGAGTCGAGAGATTATAGAGTAGCACCCAATTAAGAAAAGCAAACGAAGAATTTATTATGTAACCATTGCGTGATGAATGACCTTCCATCACAAGGGCGGTTACCCCTTGATCACGAATACGGCTATCGTTTAGCAAAAGGCTCTCGAATCGAGTTGCCTATTACTCCAAATGCTTATAAATATAGGAGCTCAGGAGACAGTACAAGGTACTATAAAAAATAAAGAGAAAATAGAAAGGATAAAGCAGAGAGAAAATAGAAGGAAGTGAAGTATAGGTAAGTTTTCAAAACTCATGTTGTATTTTTTTTTTTGTTCTATATTATCAATAAAGTCTTGGGTTATCCAGAAGATCTATTCCTAGTTGTTCCAGAAGAACTAATATGATAATTATTTGACAGTTCCTGAAGAACTATTCTCTTTATTTTGTTTTGAGTTATTTTATCTACTTTATATTTTTTTGATCTATATATGAGAATCCCTAAAGGATTTAAGATGTCTGAAGCAAGTATTTCAAAACTATGAAATTTGTGTTCAATTAAGCTTCAAAGATCTTTATACGGATTAAAGCAATCCAGTTGCATGTGGTATAATCGTCTTAGTGAATATTTTTTGAAAAAAGAATATTTGAACAATACAATTTGCCCATGCGTTTTCATTAATAAATCAAAATTCGAATTTGTTGTCATTGCAGTCTATGTTGATGATTTAAATCTGATTGAAACTTCTGAAGAGATTACTAAAATTGTTCATTATTTAAAGAAGGAATTTGAAATGAAAGGTCTTGGAAAACAAAATTTTGTTTTGGATTACAGGTTGAACACTTATCAAATGAAATTCTTGTTAATTAATTGGCATATGCTGAAAAGGTTTTGAAGCAGTTTTACATGGACAAAACTCATTCCTTAAATTCTCTAATAGTTGTTTGTTCACTAGATGTACAGAAAGATCTTTTCCATCCTCGGGAAGATGGTGAAGAACTTTTTGATCATGAAATATTATATTTTAGTGTAATCGGTGTTGTTATGTATTTTGTAAATTGTACATGACTTGATATAGCATTTTTTGTCAATTTATTGGTAAGATATAGTTTTGTATCAACGTAAAGACATTGAAAATGAATTAAGCATATACTACGTTACCTACGAGGAACAACTAATATGGGCTTATTCTATTAAAAGGAATCACAACCTGAATTAATTGGCTATGCAGATGCTGGCTACCTTTATGATTCACATAAAGTTCGGTGTCAAACTGGGTATGTGTTTACTTATGATAACACTATTATATCTTGGTAATGTGTGAAGTAAACATTAACTACAACTTCTTCAAATCATTCTGAGATAATTGCAATTCATAAAGCAAGCCGATAGTGCATCTAATTAATATCCATGATTCAATATATTTAAGAAAGCTGTAGATTATCTACAGTCAAAGATAACTTAATAATATTATACGAGAATAATTCAGCTTGTATTGCATAGATTAAGGGATGCTACATCAAATGTGACAGAACGAAGCATATTTTTCTAAAATTCTTCCATACACATGAGCTCTAGAAAAGCAGTAATATTAATGTTTAGTAAATACGTTCAAGTGATAATTTGAAAGACTTGTTTACTAAAGTATTACTAACTACAACATTTGAGAAACTAGTGCATGACATTAGTAAGCGCCGTCTAAAAAATTTTTCATGAAGCAAACAAGTTTTTATTAAACAGGGAGTTAAGCATTGTTTTTTTTTGCCTTTGCTAAGATTTTTTTCTCACTGGGTTTTTCCTAACAAGGCTTTAATAAGATAGTTTTAATATACCTAATAAGGTTTTTATATGATTACGATGGATAATTTTAACGTACCCAAAAAAATATATATTGTAAAAGACATGCTTTCTATTTTAGTATTTAATCATCCATTTAAGAGAATCTGTAGAATGTATTATGTAAGCATTACGTGATGGATGACTTTCCACCACAAAGGCGGCTACCCCTCGGTCACGAATACAATTACTGTCTCATGGAAGGCTCTCGAGCTGAGTTGCAGGACCTTGTTGACTACCATCCCTCGTGAAATGAGTACTTATGCTTAATCAAGTATAATAAAAGATACGCTTAGAAAATATAGTACAAAGTGTATGGTAATAATTATTGAAAATCCACGTCCCCGTATAAATATATACCCTCTTGAGAAAATAAAGAAAAACCCTGCATGGATTAAAATATATATCAAGTAAAAGTAGAAGGTCTCAAAACTCATATTGTAAATTTAATTATCAGTTTTAATAGTTCTATATGTAATCTTATTAAGATAAACAAGCATTTAATAATATGTCGAAATTAATTTCTAGTATGGTTTAGAAAATAATCTATCCGTAATTTTACGTAAATTCAGAAGAAAGAGTCTAATATGATAAATAATTCTATTCCATGTTGACAGGGTTGTGCTGAAGTAACACTATTATAGCAGCGGCGATATTTTGTAGAGTAAAGCGTTAAAGAAGTTTGATTTTATCTATTTTATATTCTTTAAAAACCAGAGAGATTCGATAACAAATTGAGTTAGGTAAATCAGATAAAATAATTAGAGAATTTTAGACACTAATGTGATCTACATGCCCAAATGCATGGGCGCCAGTGGTAGATCTTCGTTCATACAAAAATCTGAAAAATCAATTGAGAGTACAATGCGCATAACTCTAATGGGTCTACTTTTTGTCTTGAATTATTTTATCTATTTTATATTCTTTTAAGTTTTACAACAGAATTGAGTTGGTAATTAAAATAATTAGAGAATTTTAGACACTAATGTGATCTACAAAATGCATTGCCCACTTCGACAACAAAAATCTGAAAAAATCAATAAAATAAAATAGAAAAAGAAAAACAATAAAATAAAATAGAAAAAGTGGAAGAAGAGAGGATAAGTAAAGTTATTATAGATTTCACGATTATACGGAACAAATATTTAGTAAGTTGGGTAATATCATTTACGGTCAGTTAGATACGCTATTTACACTAGAGTATAACTATTGTAAGAAGTAGTACAGTAAAAACATGAGTACTATTTATTTATGACTAATTTTCATAACATTACTATTTAAATCCTATGGTAGGATTGGTATGTTTGTTAGTTTATTTTTTTCAGTTGTTAGATTTTTCAAAAGTGAAAATGTGGAATAGGCTTGCTGACCCTTTGGAAGTTACGTGACCAGATTTTAAGGATTTTATTTATGATAATAACTTCTGAAACCAAAAAAAGGGGTCGTCAGTGACGTCTATCCCAAACAGATGAGGGGGAAGGGGAGCCTGCCTTCTTTTCAGTTAAAGGGAGACTAATCCAAACAAAGGGGTGGGGCCTGGATGTTGTTTGGGAGTGGGGGGTGGGGGGTGGCTTCACTCAGCACGCGTTAAAACCGTGCAGTGCAGGACTTTTCGTGGGGTTAGGGATCGGGGTGCGAAACCCAAATCCGAAAAGTTTGACGAATTCAGATAGCGACGTCCACGTTTATGCATGTTTGTACATCCCTCCTCAAACCATCAATTCTACCGATGTTATTTTGGGGTGGGGGGTGGGTTCACTCAGCACGCGTTAACACCGTGCAGTGCAGGACTTTTCGTGGGGTTGACATCTGTCGATCCCATCTGCCATATATTTATATGTAATGTAATATGTCATAATAGTAACAATTAATTAATTTAACAACTGTTAATCCCATTTGCTATATTTATATATTCTATCTCGTCCCATTTGCTGTACATATATTATATAACATATTATAGTAGTAGTACTAATGAGTAATTTTTTTTAATATTTATTACAAGAATAATATAGTTTGATATGAATTTTTTACTTTAAAATAAAATATTAATAATAATAAGTTTTAATTATAATGATATATAAATATGGCAAATGGGATCAATAATAATATCACACTCATATTATTTTTGTAAAATTTTTTACATAATTGTTTTAAAAACTAATATTTTTATTTGTATTATTAGCCTTTGCGGGACACAAAAATGCATAGTTATCAGAACTGAATCGAGCATCAAATTGATGAGGTTACTAGTTCACGGTTCACTAGTTCAACTGGTATTATAAATTAAATATATTTTTTTTATTCATATATATATTTTACTTTAAATATAATTTATATTGTAAACTAAAATATAAGGAATCAAGTAATGTAGTGGTAAGTGTTGCTAAATTTTACTCTTAGTTTTCAAGTTTAACTTTTGGGAGCTACAAATACATTAAATTTTTAAAAGAGGTTAAAAAGTTAAAGTTGATCAATTGGTTCACTAATTTTTTAAAAAGTTAATCAATTTATTCGATTCATATGTATTTTTAATAAATTAATTAAATCTTATGAATTCATAGTTCGATTCTTAATTTAACTGATAGAATTGGCCAATTTGATCCGATTATGATGACTGTGCAAGGAGGGTATTGGAAACCTCGTGATGAGGGGACGCGGAATGAGCGGGTCCCAATGGAAAACTAGGCCTTCTGGAGTTATTTAGGGTCCTACAATAAAATAAGAAACATATTTATTATCTCTGTTATGAAAGCGTTTTGATTGAGTGCCATTCGGATAAGGATTGCCGGCCCAACCCCATTTATGTACCCATTATCATATCATTTACTTGTAAATTAAGAAGAAAAATACTATTATACCAGAAAATTTATGACAAAAACTTTTTGCCTGAAAATGATATTTTTATAACTTATAATTATTAATTAAAATAAGTATTTTGCTTTAAAATAGAAGGTTTTTATTCAACTAAATTATTTTGTATAAATTTTCATAATTCCTCCAATTAAGAAAATTAGCCTCATCTTTTGGCACTCGCTCTCCCTCTGTGACAATTTGTTGCTGCTGCTGCTGTCATGGTGTCTTCAAGTCTGTCTCACGTGCCCAAAAAAACAAAAAACAAAAGGAAAGAAGGTAATATGTTAACATTACGAAAAATGCTATAAATAAATTAATTTATTAATTTATTTTCTTACTCACAAATACAAATAAATGAATTTTACATATATTTATTAATGATGTTGATCTTATTCTATTGTCCTGTGAGCAAAAAAATTAATTTATGTATAACTTAACTGTAAAATTAAATAATAGCAACGGAAGAGAACATATACAAGATAGTTTAACTACACAAAAGCAGAAACAAAAACAACCGTGAGAAAAATTATTTTTATTCCCTGCCAATGGCGATGGGTAGGAAGGAAACACACTTTGTGACAAAGATATTTTTTAAAATTATTAAGTAAAATACATACTGGATTTGAATTTTCGAGGATAAAGCTAGTTGCTTTTGTGCCTTTTTCGTCTTCTTAATTTCCTATTTGGTCTCCTGTACTTGTAACAACCCAAGCTAGGCTGGCTAATGTTAGCATTGATTAATTAGAGGACAATATCTGAAAAACCCCTTCCTCCGTCCCTCCCTCCTTTTTTTTTATTATTTTATTTGTTGACCAAAGTAAGTAAGGGTGTAAAGGCCACCTTCGTGGCACCGACTTGCAGAAGAATCTTCATGATGCAAGAGGCTGAGATAGAGGAACTTCATCTAAATCCGATGTTACCAACCCTATCCTATCCCGCTTCTAGATTATGCTAATTAGCTATTCCATTAATCAGTGAACCACACCAACCATTTATTTCTCAAATGATAGTCTTCTTGCTTTTTAAACTTTATAAAACTTTTAGAAAGCCTACGCATATATATCAATAGAGTAGTGGTTTACTTACTTTGTCTTTACTTATATTATTGCCCTGTGTTGTGCTTTTTAAAAGTCTTATTATAGGGTATTGCTATTCCTAGGTCAATAAAGGTTGCTATTAAAGTAAAGTTTCAAAAAAGTAGAAGAAGGGAAATTCACATTCCTCGAGCTGCAGCTGCTTAATCAGTTTGGCAGCCTATATAATGCAGGCTTAGCAGCACAGCTAGCACTAGCAGAGTAGCCTAGCCAGTAGAGTAGAGTAGATTAGAGTATTTGTATCTTCATTCCTTCTACGTTGTCAACATACACACGTTACGTACGTAGTCGTCTAGTAGGTTAGTTACGGTGGGCTTGTCCTCAATCCCCTAGACAAAGGAAAAAATAGAGTAGTAATAAGAATAAATGTGTTTTTGCATTTATGTAAATTTTTATAAAAAAATATATAAGTATTCATTCAATTATTGTCTTGAGAAATTCAAAATACGTAAACAATGATTTATAATATTGAATAGATTAAAAAAAAAACTAAAGAATCATTAAAATATGTGGAATATATATATTTCTTTAACTACTATAAATTTCTTGTGTACAAGTTAGGACCAGTTTGGTACAGTTTTTTTAAAATTTATTTTATTTTATTTTTTTGACTTACAAGAAAAAAAAATTATATATTTTTTTAACTTTTTTACTTTTAACAGGATAATATAAGTAGAAAAAAAAGTAAAAAAATTTCAAAATCTTAATTTTTTTTAAAAGCAGAAAAAATTAAGTCAAAAAACTAAGAAAAAAAAAGTCTAACGAAATGGACTCTTAGTGGAGTGAAGAGTTAAAAGGTCAAAATTAGGTGGTGTCTGAGGGGATTCGACCTAGAAATAACATTTGCTGAGCAAATAACAAGTGTTGGTGAGTGATGGCCAAGACATGACAAAAGTTAAGTACATACTGTAAAATTCAGCTTATATAAATTTTTTAAAAAAAATATTCATCATCCTAATTTTTTTTTTTTGGGTTCCATTTTTTCAAGTTCTACACAATTTATGAATCACATGCTGCAACCAGAGATGGGATGTGGAACATAACAATAAAATTAGTTTTGCATCAATGGTCTGTCTATATGAAGAAATCCTCTTGAACATTATTAGCAATTGGCAATTTTCCTTCTATGGGGTTAAGAATGAGTTTGGAGATTACTGATTACAGTTAATGGGAAGATACATGTACCAAATCAAAGATTACTATTTATGTCACATTTTTGCCCATCCGTATCTTCGCGTATAATCAATAAGCAGAGTACATGTACCAAATCATCATCAACATGGTAAATCAGTAAGTGATGAATATTGGGAAAAATTATTAAAATTTTATAAACGCTTTCAATATTGTTGGTGGTGAAACAATAATTATTATACGAGGAGAAAAATAAAAAGTAAATAACCAGAAAATAAAATAATGAAAAAAGAAAAATGTGAGGAGGGGTAGTTGAGTTCAAATAGAAGAGAGAGAGACAAACACACACAGGCTTTTCCCTCGCCAGCTGTTTCGTATTGAGACTCTTCTGTTCTGTTTGAGAGAGAGAAGAGCACTCCCCACCCCACCCCACCCCTCTCTCTCTCTCTCTCTCTCTCTCTCTCTCTCTCTCTCTCTCGTTCTTCTCCTTCACATCTTCGAAACCCTAATTATATAAAGTTTATATTTGTATATCAGTTGCGATCTCTTGGCGACGGTCCGGATTGGGCTGATCTCGTTCGTGATCTGGAGATTCAGAGGGCTACGCATTCTCTAGAGGCGTTCGATCCAAAACTGGTGATTCCTGCACCTGGATCCCTGTAAGTTCATTTGATTCCCGAGACACCTTTGCATTTGCATGCCTTAAAATTTTCATCTTGTGCTTTGTTTGGATTGAGTTCCTACCGTTTCATCTCGCTATCTTGATTGTAACAATATATATATATATATATATATAAATTCTACACTTATAGCTTCTGGTGTGATCGACTTGATCCGTTTGAGGTCCCAATGACGGCTGAAACCGAAGTTCGTAGCGAACTTTCTGAGGTTTCCAAGGTTGCGATTGAGGAGAAGCGTGGGGTGGACATGAGTTCGTACGAGGATCTACCCAAAGGCGGTGGAGATTGCAATGGGGTTGATAAGCATGTTGATGATGACAAGGAGGAGGAAGAAGAGGAACTACAACTACAACAACAAAATACTAAAGTGAAGGTTAATGGGAAGGATGATCCGGACGGTTCGTATGTCTTTGTAAGCCGGAGTGGCTCTGCAAATGGGGATGGCATTGATAGGGATCTCAATGCGGAGGTCGTCCACGAATCTGACATGGTTCCCGAATCTAAGGTTAGTCCCCTAACCAAGGATATAGAGGGCCAAATTGGGGAATTGAATGGCGGTAATGGAGAAACTGTGTCTGCGAAGGATAACTGCATTGCCGAGGGCACTGATGTTACCCCTTCAAACACTGATGTAGCGCCCGCTGGTTCACTGGTCAAACCCACTGTGGATGGGGATGATGTTCTGGGGCAGGACCAAGATGTAGCCGCTGTTGTGGAGCCTGAACAGGAGCAGCTTAATGCTGAGGTGAAAATTGAGGAACAAATTGAGCCTGATTTGGCTCCTGACTTAGAGGAGCATCGGGAATCTCCAACTATGGTCTTGGAAGTTGGTCATTGTGTAACACCACAGCTTGATGATGGCAAGATCCAGCCTGAAGAACATACTCCTAATTTTGAATCAACTGCAGAGTTAAGGGAGGTTCGGGAATCTCAAATTGCAGTCATGGAGGCTGGTGATCTCCTTGATGGGGAGGGGAAATCTGAGGAGCAGAAGAATCTAGAGTCAACTGCACATTTTAAAAAGAGAGAGAAACCACAAGTTGTGGTTCTGGAAGCTTCTGAATGCAAATCGTCATTGCTCGATGATAGCAAAGTGAATTCTGAGAAAGAAGCTAACATAGAATCAGCTACAGAGCTGGAAGGCAGTCAGGAATCTAAAGTTATGGTTTCAGTGGCTACTGAATGCAAATTGCCAGAGGTTGAGGCTGGAAAGGTTATGGCTGAGAAGCAAACCAAGTTGGAGTCACCCAGTGAATTTAAAGAAAGTTTGGAATCTCAAGTCACAACAGCAGAATATGCTGAACCTGCGTCCCTTCAGCTTGAGAATGGGGAGGAGAAGCTTAAGGAGGAAGAGAAAACAGATTTGGGAATGGACATAAAAGAAAATCAGGAATCCCAACTAGTGGTCGCTGACAACATTTTAGACCAGGGAAATGAAGCAGCAAAATTAGCCACTGGGACTGATGTACTACTAGAAACAGAAATCGCCAATGAGCTAGTGGTCATTGACAACATTATAGACCACGAAAATGAAGCAAAATTAGCGACCGAGACTGATGTACCACTAGAACCAGAAATTGCAAATGATGTAGTGGTCACTGACAACATTATAGACCAGGGAAATGAAGCAGCAAAATTAGCCACTGAGACTGATGCACCACCAGAAACAGAAATTGCCAATGAACATGTCTCTGATGAATATAAAGACAGCTGCCCTACGTGTCAGGTTGAAGATAGTATTTCACTAACTAAAGTTCTTAATGAACCCGCCGTAGGCAGTCACAATACAACTGTATTGAATGGCTCCTCTGACAATGCTGAAAACTTGCTTTCCCCTGCTGATCGCATGAGACCTGAAATCGAGGTTGAGAGCGAATCAGTAGAAAATCTCCTTTCTTGTCCTGTTAAAGATGCAAAATTAGAAATTGAAGTTAAGAATGGCACTGTTGCAGGTGATAAAATATCAAGTTGTAATGAGGTGAGCTCAGAAACTGATATTGCGCTTTGTTCAATTGACCCTGAAGGTTTAGTAATTAACATGTCTTGCACTGAAGTTAATTCTGAGTCTGCGGTTCCAAATAGGGTCATGGAATGTGCCTGCAGCCAGCCACTTTCAGTAAATAGTCTGGATCCAGAATATCATGCTAATGATTCACTTCAAAATGGAAGTAGCGCTGACATGAAATCAGAATCTGAAGTTGAAAACTCTTCTTCCATTAGTGGAGGGGATATGACTTGCAATGATGCTACTGTAACTCGACCTGAGGTTCTGGATGGCTGTGTTGTTAACTGTAGAAGTGCACCAAACTGTGTCCCAGAGGCATTGGATGTCCAAGATGTCAGAGATCAAGTCAATGATGGAGATGGAGATGATTATGATAAAATTTTGTGTCAAGAAACTAATGACACTGAACGGGTTCACAGGGATGAGATCTCAACAACTTCACCAGAGGGGTCCAGTGCTGATGCTTTGGTTGATCAGAGTGCTGGTCTGGAGGCTGTGAAAAGGCCATTCCACTTCTTGATTAAGATTCCAAGATATGATGATGAAAAACTTAGAGAACAACTCAAACAAGCTGAGCTGCAAGTTGAAGAGAAGACAAAACGGAGGGCTGCCATTCAAATCGAGATTCAAAAGATTAGGGTAAGAAATCTCTAGATACTGTTTTTCTTGATTTTATTCAATTTTAGAAAGTATTGAAATTATTAAAATGACACTGATATGAACAGGGCAAGTGCCAGCAGCTTCATAATGATTATGGAGCTGCCAAATCAGAAGAGAGAGCTGCACGAGGATTAGTTAAGTCGAAACGGCAGGAAATAGATTCGGTTCAATCTGTGATTAACAAAGTGAAGAATGCTATTTCTGTCGAGGATATTGATGTCAGGGTAAGCACTCTTCTTTTTCCTACAAAAAACTGCACATACACCTCAAATGAGTTTCTTCCTTTTTCGGTTTATAAGTGTATGTATTAAATTTATTGCTTGAAATCAGATGCGCAATATGGAACACATGATACAACATGAAACACTGCCTTTGAAAGAAGAAAAACAGTTCATTCGTGAAATCAAGCAACTGAAGCATCTTCGTGAACAGCTGTCCTCCAATATGGGTAGCCAAGATGAAGTTCAGCAGGCTTTGGGCCAGAGACACCAAATTGAGGAGCAGCTGAAGGTATGCATCCCACCTTCTCTCCTTTTTCTTCTTATTCTTTTGGCTGGACGCTTGGCACCATTTGGTTTGCTGTTTTGGACGTGTTGAAAGTTGAAACATAGGGAGAGGATGTCTACCTTATATTATCCTCTATGTAGTTCATCACTTATTTATCTTTATATCTTAAATATCCTGAGTCTCATGTAAGACAACTGAGTGGACCTCGAGGTTCTGCCGTGGAACTGAGGGACCTTCTCGAGCACAGGATAGGTAATTGAGAAATAGAGCTAGGCTCGCTAGCATATGAGGTTATATCTGAAAAAGTGACAAGTGTATTTGGTATGTAGAAGTTGGAACCACTCATCTTAAACATCAAATAGGCTTTGCGATCACTGATATAATTTGCTGCAAACGCAGATTTTGAAGAAGGACCTCGATTGCCTCAAGGACAAGGTTTCGAAAGCTGAGGCAACAGCTGAAGCAGCAAAGAAAAAATACAATGATGAAAATGAAAAGCTAGAGGAATTGCATGCTCAGTTTAGAGCAGCAGATGGTATTCGCCAAGAAGCTTATGCACACTTGCTGAATCTGAGACAACAATCAAAAGAGAAGGTTTGTTATCCATTTTTGCAAAAGTCATGTTGAATTTTCTAGAACAGAATTGTGTTCAATCCTTTAAGTTGAAGAGGAGAGCTGTTAGCCCTCCACTTTTAGGTCTCCTTCTCCACACTCTGAGTGCAACGAAATTGAAATTACAAGGAAGCTTAGTAATATTGTCAATAGGACTATCCTAAGGTAAATGTCAGGGTTTTTAACAAGACCTTATCTGGAAATACACCTATACACAAACAGGACAGTACTTGATGTTTTGAACTTGGCACAATACATGCCACAATGAAATCCTTAACTGAGGCGAATCATATTCTTTATTATTGTTTAAGATGCTCTTAGTTGACGACAAACTTGATAGCTCTGTTTTTGGTGTAATTTGGTTTCCCTTAAAGGAGGTCAATCTATTTCAGTGTGTTGCTTGATTATGGTTAGCTGATTGCTTGTTAGGATTGTGATCTATTTCTCTCTCACACACACACACGCAAGTGCCTGCATGTGAAGGTACACATACACATGCAATCTCTTTATGGAAACTCCTCAATAGAAGTACCAAAAACTAGGTATTTCCTTTGTAATTAATAGCAAACGTACCATGGAATATAGAAAATCCATCTAGGTGAGAGCATATAGTTTGGCTAAGGCCTTTTGAGTTTATCTGAGCATGGACATGTGTAAATGTACAATAATGTTTGTTATCTGACAAGCAAATTTACTAGTTTCTCCTTTTTTTTTTTTTTTGGAAGAGGGAGCTTGTTTGACTGATAGAGTGAATGTTGGAATTCCATAGAGGAATGGTATTCCACTTAAGAAACCAAGCCTATGGAGCTTGTGGTTTGGAAAAAAGTTGAGTGATCAGGTAGTATCACCTGCTTAGTGCTCATCCCTATTAAATTGAGATATGGAGTGTTTGATTACATCAACAACATGAATTTGTAATTAAATGATGAGACTTTTAATGCAGTAAAAAACACATGTCAATATTTGATATGCATGAGTATTGAAGAATTTCGTACCAATGTTTTAAAAATCAGACCGGACCAGCCGGTTGAACTGGTTGAACCGTCAACTGGCCCATAAAACGGTCCGTATCTGCCCTTAAAACCGTTCATAATGAAAAGCCGGCCTATTTTTTGAAAACCTCCTGAAACTGTGGTTCAACAGCAGGTTCGTTCGAACTGGTAACGGTTCATGAGGACTGTCCGGTCTGAATGCTCCTCCCCGGCTTCCTCATTCAACATCTCCTTCAACCTCGTTCAGCACCTCGGTCACCTTCTCCAGTACTGACAACCGCTTTCCCATTCGACTCCGGCACTGGTAGCTTGCTTCCTGATGGTTCTCCCTTCCCCTTTAGCATCTCTCTCACATATATCCATTAGATCTTATGTCTATCTCTATTTCTATCCCTATCTCTATCTTTTTCTCTCTTACGCATTCGCTTAGATCTGAAACAAAACTCTTACAGCTATATACATACATATTTATAAACATACAACATATAAACATACAAATGATTTTCTATATCTGAGACACAATCAATAACGTGTTGTTTTATTTCAAAGGTCATTGGCTCATGACTCCTGATATGTTTAAAAGCATGGCACGAGTTTGAAAAGGTAAATGTGACAGTTGGGTATATATATCTGAGGCACAATCAATAACGTGTTGTTGTGTTTCAAAGGTTATTGGCTCATGACTCCTGATATGTTTAAAAGCATGGCACGAGTTTCAAAAAGTAAATGTGACAGTTGGGTAAAAGAAAAGCTTGGGAGAATGTTTATTTTATAAATTGTGGTTTAGAGAATCAGTGTGATTTTTTGAGAACTGGGTCCCGGATATTTCAAATCTTTAAGTAATGGTTATCTTATTTTTAAAATTCAAATATAACCAATCAAATGCTAAATCTGAAAAAAAAAAATAGTATAACCAATCAAATTAACAAACGGGTAAATATATTGATGATTTAATATTATGAATGAAATCAAATTAGGCACTTGCATTGGATGAAGTAAAGCCTGGAAGTGTGAAATGTCTCAATTAGGTTGTAATTTACAGACTTTGTTACTTAATGAGTGATGGTTTTATGCTAGGGAAAAATCATTTTAATACCTCTTTAATTTTATTTGTAATTTTAATTATATTTATGACATAATTATAACATCACGGTTTGATTTCGGTTGAACCGATGGTTGAACCATTGACTCGTGATCCGGTGTCTTCTCCGGTTTGCTCAACGGTTCGAGTTTCAAAACATTGTCTCGTACTACCCGACTACTGACATTTTTCCTTGTGGTTGATATAAGAAGTACTTACTATCTTCCCCAAACCCTTTGTTTTGCCTACCGACCTTATCTTTCTAGCCCCTTTATGGTTCCTTTTGTTGGGGGCAGGGGGATGAAGCTCTTAGCTAATAAGAAACATTTCATGTCTTCATGTATGGTTGTTTTTGAGAATTGTATATGATCCACTCACCATAACAAATTTGTTTATGGGATTCAATATGAATCAATATTAGTTTTGTGGAAACTTTGATAAAGCCAGAGACTCGGGCCTATCATCAAATGGATATTTAGTAACATATCAATCCAATAAAATATAGATTGAAATGCTATATGTCCACATGGGAGTTTGATTTATATTGTAGTAGTCATACTTTTGCTTATGTGGGAATCATGCGTTAGGTTGTGTAGGAAGTGTTTCTTAATGATCTTTGTATCATTCCCTCATTATTTGGTTATCTACCTTTTATGAGTTCATCTTTCTGTCTTAATTATACTTAGAAGTTTTGGTAGGATGTGTTGATGGCTACTTCCTTAAAATTGATCTATTTGTGCATTTTATATAATTTTGAATGAAGAGGGATGTAGTCCATCTGTAGTTGATCTTTCGGTAGTAAGACTGATCATAATGTAAATTCACCAGTCTCTCTGTCCATAGCATTATCAGATGTTCCCATGTGTTGAATTTTGGTATTCTGAATGATTTTGGGTCTGCAGGATGGTTATTACATGTTAGTAGTGTATATGGTTCTATTTCGGATACAGTTCACCTTTGGGAGCAATAGAAACTTGCACCTGAAAAAAAGAAAAGCATATTAAGGAAAACATTTGGATTGGATTTTGTGAATAAACTCTGATGACTTGAACTTGCAGAAGACACCATTTCGGATGTACAAGGATGATGCAATGGCAGCTAATGAGTATGCATTAAGTGGAGACAGAGAGGCACTTCATCGTCTCTGTGTTAACCAGGTTAGTCTATGCATATCCTCTGTCGTTGATATTTGTGCAGTCAGCTCCAGCTTTGTTCTTAGATTTGAATTGTTTAGGTGGAGACAATCATGGAATTATGGAACGAGAATGAAGAGTTTCAGAAAGAATACATCAAATGCAACACCAGGAGTACACTTAGGAGATTGAGGACTTTGGATGGCCGTGCACTTGGGCCTGATGAGGAGTCGCCTGTACTGCCCAACTTTGTGTATGAAAGAATTGATAGGTCCCTTTCTACACCAGGCAAGGCCAACAGTGAGTTACTAATTTCAAATCTGGAACAAGAAAAGCAAGTGTCAACCGGGGAAGGTGAAGAAACAGATGGCAAATCCATGGCAAAGGTGTCATCAGAGCAAATGGATCAGACCGTGATAACTAAAAAACCTGGTAAACCTAGTTTGAGGAATGGCTCGGCAACTGTTTCCGGTAGGGTCGAAATTGAAGAAATGTCAGAGGAAGAGCATAAGCAAACAAAAGAGGAGCAAGAGTCGGCCAGGAAGGAAGAGGAATTGAGGAAGGAAAAGGCAGCAGCCAAGTTGAAAGAGGAACGTCGGTTGGAGGAGAAGGCCAAAGCTAAGGAGGCCTTAGAGAGGAAAAGAAGACATGCGGAGAAGGCCCAGATTAGGGCAGAGGTACGAGCTCAGAAGGAAGCTGAACAGAAAGAGAAGGTGAATCTCTTAAAACTTTCTTGATGTCCTGAATCCATTTTAACACACCATAAAAAATGTCATAAAGAAGCTTGTGTGAATCACCGTGCCATAAGGTATTGTCTGCCTTCACGTTTCTGTAGTGATCAAGTGCATGAATAAATGAACTTTGTGCTGCAGGAGAGGGAGAAGAGGGCAAAGAAGAAGGAAAAACAGAAGGCAGCTGTAGCAGAGGCCTCCGATGGTAACAATGAAGGAGAAACTGTTCCGACCTCGGAATCCCCAGCTGTAGGTACCAAGGGGGCTGAAATCAAGGAGAGTCCTCCAGCAGTAACAAAAAGGCCTCAAAAACCATTCCAGTTCACAAAGCAGAGCAAGACAAAATCCATCCCTCCACCTCTTCGCAACAGGGGTAAGAGAAGGATGCAGCAATGGATTTGGGTTGTTCTTGCGGCCCTGCTTGTTCTTGCCTTAATAATATTGGGTCACTTCGGCTTCTATTCCAACCTTGGGCATAACCTTCGGATGCGAGGCTCTGGCTTCTGAATGCCTTATTGCCAAATAATTGGGGCCATCAACTGAGGTTTGGTTTGTTTTGGTTTGGTGGGGATAGTTACTAGGCAATTCTTTTGTTCTCTACCCAGAGGGTTTGTTTGTTTTTCTTTCCTTCCGTTTGCTTTCAGTTATTAGAATCGACTTTTGATTTCACAATACACATTTGATAGATTGGTTGTGTTAAGTGCTCTCTATTTGAACCAAAGCAGAGCAGTATCAGTGTTGCTTCCAACCAGTATTACAATAAACACATTGATGATTCCTGGCATAGTTTGCATCTCTCTCTCTCTCTCTCTCTCTCTCTCCACACACTTGTAGGTGCAAACAATTGCAGAGTAATTGAAGTCATAGACTAGTGGTGTAGGGCAAGCATTTTGGGAAATTTGAGGGTTAGTTAGGAATGTAGTTTGTATATAAATGGGTGAACTGCACGTGGTCGTAACTTGACTGGCACCAGAATGGGGCCTGACAAAAACTTTAACGCTACTGGTATGCATTCTGAAAGTCCAAGTGCCTAATATATGTATGACATATATATTTTTTTATTGGGACAATCAATCTATCAATCAATCATTGGTTGTTGCATTTGATTGGGGGTGAATTGATCTCTCTGCTGAACGCTGTGCAAAACATATGACCACAGAATTGTTGACCAATAATTAGGTTTAGGTGAATAGAAGAAGGGAAAGGCTAGCTACAGTGGCATGCGACCCCGGTGACTAATGGTTGTCAATTCAGTTGAGATTTGACCGTTAGTCATCGGTTGATGATTGTCAATTCAGTTAAGATTTATCAGTTTTAATGATTCACGGTTATACGTGGTTGTGTGTCACGAGTTGACACTATTGAGGGTAAGTGATAGGAGTTAGCACTGAGCTTTAGTATCATCAAGAACGACGATGGTTGAAGTGATAGAGAATGTCACGAGTTGCCATTCGTGACACATTTGAGGCTGCGACGGACCTTAGTATGGGGCATGTTTGAGCATGGTTGGCCAGCGATATGATAATCTCATAATTTGTATTTTTTATATTTATTAAATTTATGAATTATGACTCCTCGAGGGGGCAATATGTTTTTTTCTTACAAGTTTGGAGATGGCTTAGAATACTATTATAAGGTGGGGTCTGGTGTTGACTCTACCACCCCTTGGTACTACCGGAAGGGACAACACTCAAGTGAGTCCCCCAAGGGAGTAGGCGAGACTTAGGGGCCGGTATGGCACATGGCTACAGTTCTCATGCTAGTCAAGGGGCTACATGGGCGGCATTGAGTCCGATGAGGCAGATGTTGGGCATTGACATCGAGGATGAAGTTGTGACATTCGCATCCACTATGCCGCATCCGTATCATGGCGGGGCTTATGCTCATAACGGATTGGGTCTCTGTGTGCACACTTGCATGTCGTGTGTCTTGTGTGCATTTGCACGTTGAGTTCAAGCTTGTACACCCGGCCGCTTGGTTTGGTTAGCATTGGTGTCGCGGGACACTATGTTGTGGGCTTATCGGTTGCTATTTAATTGTGTCTATTCTTGTGGGCAATAACCTTGACGCGGGACGCTAAGAACTTTATGGATGGAAGCGTCGTGCCTAACGGGTGATGCTTGGCTCACACGCATATCCAGTTGCACATTGTTATATTATTTGTGTTTCGAGAGAGACTAACGCTAAGCACATTATTTGTCATGTGCACGCGCATTGGTGAATGAAATTGTTATTCCCTATAGCTTGGGTGAGCCGAAAGGCTTAAATATCAGAAGACGAAACTTATCAATATGTGTGGGGCATTACGGATGAGAGCATAATCTTCTGTCACGGTGTTTGAATTTGACAGGACTATTACTTGGTGCACAGTCACTTCACGGGTTAGTTTTGTTGCGTATAATTATAGCGGATAGCATTACTGTCACTGTGTAGTGCCAAGCTTATCAGCCCGTGTCACTGTGACTTGCATTTTCAATAGAAAAAATGCCTTTTGACTTTGATGGCATGAGGAAGGAAGGCATGCCAGTTTCGGTGACTCACGGTCATACGCGGCTGTGGCTAGCGTTTGTAATAGAAGAAATGCCTTTTGACTTAGATGGCATGAGGAAAGGAGGCATGGCCAGAGATGATCTCTGTTCACATCGAAGCAAATTACAGAAGAAATCTATTAATTTTTTTCATTCCTCCTACCTTATTAATCCTTCTCAAATTTTCCCACTCTCCTACTTGACCCACAGCCTCTTACCAAAATTTTGTAATCGATTCACAGTGGTAATTAATTGCACTTTGTGTGAAACTAACTTATTGCTTTGATAAAAGACTATAAATGCATTCTCTCTTTAATTAGCAGAACAAATGATCTAAATTCCTACCCATCTCGATCAGTGTGGCCACTTCTTACTGCCCTACGAGCCTCCCAATAAATTAGAAAAGAGGAACAAGGGCGGGCATTACCCTACAACCAGCTTCTATACCTTAGTGCTACCTATGAGAAATTGAATTACCTAAGAATCAAAATTTGGTGATGATAAAAAAGAGAGAAAAAATAAAACAAAAATTTTCTCATTTTGTTATTTTTTCCTTCACTTTTTTCTAAACCTTTATTTTTTTCTTGACAAATTCAAGTTCTAAATATAGCAAAATATATATATAGAAGAACCCATTCGCTTCCATGCACAGTAACTTACAAACGACCTTTTGCCTGACACGAGACACCCCATAACTTGGGCCTTAGAACATCATCAATCATTACAATACTCCCTGTTTTGTTAACTTGAAATACATTTGCCAGTGACAGTACGATTTGAATTAAAAAAAAAAAAAAATCATGCTCAAAAGGAAAGTTGCATATATCTGTTATTCTAAATATCCACAAACAAATATTTCACTATTCATTCAACTATATTAATAATATCACAACTCCTGTAGTATATATGAACCTACTGATTGACTTGCCAAATGCAAAAAGATCCCTCCTCAAATCTCAACCATCATGCCTGCCCCCTCAATTCTCCACGAGAAGAGGGGTCAATATCTGAATCAAATGCTACTCTAGTTCCACCCCAAGTTCTCCACCTTTCCGCATCTGGCATCTGAACTCTTGTTCCCCGTTGAACTACTACTTATTTTCTCATCCTCCAAACTAGGCATATACGTATTTTTTTCCCTTCCAACTAACTTGGGCCGTAATCCAAATTCTCCCAATTGAAGGGTGCTACTAAACCAATTTCTGGATGGCCTCGCAAAAACAGGCAGACACATACACAGACAGCAGCAATGGCAAGCATTGAATGCACGTATGGCCGGTGAAGGAAGCCTTGTGAACCAGGTATCCTCCTGTTGTGTCTTGACGCCACAAGTGCACACTTGGAACAAGATCTTTGCCCTTGCTTGAATTGGGAACTTTGACAATGGTCCTGTCTCGTTCCCAACCATTGTTGCTCTATCTCGTTTCCAATAGATACAGAGACTTGACCATTTGTTCTGTCAGCAAGCTTACAAGCCACCAGCCTGTTGTAAGTGTGGTTATTCCGCATCAACGCATATGCATATGGAGACAGTCCATTTGCATCCAGAAGGGAGTTCCAGCAGTGCAACCCAATCTACATTAGAAGATGAGAAGGGAGGAAAAATCAAGAATGTATTAAAAACCCAAAGTAGAAAATTTTGCTTGAAACTCCATGTGACAATCAGAAGGTACTATAAAGAAAATGCCACACTAAGTCAAATGACAAATTAGGATCACAGCCCTGACCATACTCTCTCTCTCTCTCTCTCTCTCTCTCTCTCTCTCTGTGGAAAGAAGGCTCAAAATAACAACGAAAAAAGTTGTATCCTTAGGTAAACCAAGGCCTCGTGAAGCTTTAAAAAGATAATAATCCTTTGCTTGGGATCATCGCCGAAGTTGAGCAAACATTCAGGGGTAGCTAAATGCATCAATATAAACCTAGATATGAAACTCGAGTACTAGAATAAACAAAAATACCTCCTGTGGATCACTTGTCAGAGCATCAACCATATCTTCTGAATTAGAGGTACAAGCAGCTAGATGTAGAGGTGTAACACCACCAGGTCCAACAAGATTTGGTGGGAAAATGTACTCGGAAGCATCATTACCACTGCATACAGGATAATGAATGAGCAAGTCAATCATTTCCTTGCACCTTCTTTTCACTGCCCTGTTCAAGAGATGAATCTCTGACAACATCTCCAAAGCCTTTCTTGATGTTTCCGCTATATCCAAATCTTTTTCTAGTAGTATGTCTAGAAGGGTTTTGACCAAGGCACAACAGTCCCTTTCAACAGAGAATATGAACAAAAATTTGAACCGAGCAAGCGTATAATCAGGAACCTCAACTATCGGAGAGTTTCTCTTCCTTTGGAATAGCCATCCAAGCTCATTTAAGAAGTGCAGGACTTCCTCCTTTGACCGGGGCCGCCCCAAATCATGAATCTGGTCCTCTGAAATAGTATCATGTACTTTTGCACTCTCATCAAATTCAGACTCGAGGAGTCTCAATTCTTGACAGATGGTAGCATCAGCTATTATTACAGGAAAACTGGTGCCTTTGAAACCATTCTCAACCTGTTCATATCATCAGCAGATGTTACAATCTCTCAGACACTTGTTCAAATTTTCTTAACTTTCACATTGAACATAAGATTATCAATTGCATTCTAAATGCTACCTCAATGAAACAGCGACCCAGTACACCAGGAGCCACCACATGAATTTTAAAACTGACCATGCTTATCTCATCATTTACAGTTTCCTGACTGGCTGATCCTGGAACTTCCTTTGACAAGTAACCACCCATATGCGTGCAGTGAATCCTGTACAATAATCAGACTTAAATTCTGAAAGAAAGGAGCAAAAATTGAACGGCTTTGCTTGCAAAGAACAGAGTATCCATACTTGGTGCCAGGAATATTCAAATTTCGCCCCCTCAAAAAAAGAGGGGTCTCTTCCCCACCTACAATTGCTAAAGGGGAGACTGAGATTAACTGGGGGGAACGCCATGTTCTCCAGGATTTGCAGACGCGAATCTCTCCTGAAGATTGATAACAAAGATCAAGCAAGTTCTACACACCAGGTAATCACAAAGAAATTTCTACTTCAAGAATGACAAATTCTTTTTGGTTTATCAGGATTGTATAATGTAGTGCCTCAAGAAATTATAGAAAACCTTGAGGCAGAAAGTACCAGTCTGAAACTTTTGATGCACGGAATCACTATGATCATAATATACTGATACTCACCATCTTTATGAGAAGCTAATTGCCTGCCTGTATGAACTAAAAACCTTCCATTTCTCCAAAAGTCAGTCCTAGAATCCCAAACTAAAGAATTAACATGCCGAAGAAGGTTTTCTTCAAGCTGCAAAAACCACACACACATTTCAAACGGTCAGTGCAAAAGCCACAAAAGAAAGTTAAGCCATATTGCAGCAGTTCACTCACTTGCTCCCAAGCAGAAGATGACATTGATATGTATATGGATAGAACTACACAACCAGGCCTAATGTAACTCTCCATTTCTGATGGACTGTGAGAAAGCCAATTGTGGATCTAAAACGAGGGGCAACCAAATTATTAGGTGTTTATATCAATCACAATAAGAACACTAAAGTGTTAAGACATATCCAAGAACTCTCACCTGTGTTCGCAATGTTCGTGGTAATTGACTGGGATCTTTGTCGAATAGTTTGAAAATTAACCTTCCTGTCCGGTCCTAGGGACACAAATTATACATTCATTTCAACCCCATGCCAGATAGACAAAATAAAGCTAACAAACATAAAAATATAAATCAAATTAAGTATAATCAGGCCTCTCAAATGGGACAAGTGTCAAACTACCTGAGCATCATAATTCAAACTAGAAGGCGAATGATCAGACCCAGATGAGGATGTGTACCCTGCTCGGTATGGCAAGCTTTGAAATGAACCATTGTCAGCACTACTGTTTGCCCGTCCAAAAAGCTCAAGAGATGTAACACAACCACGAGCCTTACTGGTTTCAACATTTGCATTAGCTTCTGCACCGGTTGAGATCCTCTCTGGCTCTGTTTCTCTTGTTGTCTGCATTGGAAACAGTTTTTGAACAACAGGTGGAGAAGATGAAGGTAGCGTCTCTTCAATGGGATTACTGCTGTCAGAGGAGACATATTTTCTTGCACATGCCAGTTTTGGTGGGCTATCATCTTCAGGTGAGGAACTAAAGAGCTGCAAAGGTAAAGTTGCTCTAGTTTCTTGAACTTGGCAATCTGAATCTTCAGCAAGGGAGTGGTAACTCGTACTACTACTTGCTCCTCCAACTGAAGGAAACTCAAGAGGTGCTCCCTTTTGCATATTAACACTTGATGCTTGGTCCAGACAAGCCAGCTTAGTTTTATCCACATCAACACCCTGGCTACTTCTTTGAGATAGAATTGCAAGGGCATCAGGAGAAGATGCTGCCAGCGAGGCTGACAGAACAGCAAGCAAGTCCTTGGTAGATGGAGAAGACATGTCTCTGTTCAATCTGTTGTGATTATCCGAAGAGGCTTGTTCAGGAGCGGTCCTACTTAATCTTCCGGACCCAGGTAACTTTGCTTCGAAGTTCACTGGAAATGGTAACGAATTTATCTTACTAAGAATCTGAATGAGTTGATCTTTGTTAGGTAGCGATGAGCAATTAGTGCTTCTGACTTCTTTGTTCCCTGGTTTCAAAATAGGAACATTCTCATTGTGTGTGGGGGGGATGTGAGAGAGAGCAAGAGAGGTGAAAATCAATCCAATCAGCAAAATCTTTTACCTTGTGCATGAGCTAAAACTGTTAGCAAATTAACAATATCCAAATCTCCACTGCCAGTGTTATCATGGTTTCCAGGGAGTAACATCCGCGAGGAAACATCTTCTGTCTGAGTTTTCCTCCTCCGCCGGTTGTGCCCAGCGAGTCTACGCCTACAACTTCGTTTTCCCTCATCAAACTCTAAAAGAGGATGAAACCTGAGAAAAGCCAATGAAGCATTTAATGCTGGTTCAAATAGGGTAAACAAAAATAATCTGTCTTGCTTTAGAGACATAATAGTAGTGGTCATACAAGTCAGTATTGAAAATGGACGGACAAAGTTCAGTGGTAAGTATATAACAGCAATGAATAGGGAACACATGCGGCTAAGAGAATCCACTAAAACAAAAGTGCACTTCAAACTAGAACAAAGAAAGAAGCTTCCAAGAACTCAAATAGACAATCCAGTAAAATGCGTGAGAAATTTTTACTTTAAATCTTACGAAAGATTGATCAACTTAGGTAGTCAATTACCTGCTGCACTGTTGGCAGAACCTCTGCATCTGTTTTCCTACCAAGGCTTTACTTGATTTGCTGTGAACCTCACACACTTTATGTCGCCGGTGATAGTCTTTAGCATTTGACAGATCTTCCCTGCAGTTATCGACCTGACACACTGGATGGTTGCCAACACCTGGAGATCCAGATCGGACCTTCTTATTGGGCCTTGACAAGGGCTCCTCGAAAGTATTCAAGCCGCCACCTAGCTTCAACCGAAGGTTTTGATCATCTTCATTCACCGGGTTCTTCTTCAATAACGTATGAACTCCACTACCTTCACTGTCACTTATTCTCTGCTGCTCGGACTGGACCGAGCTTGCAGTAGCAAGACATAATGCATCGTCATCCGATTCCAATGGTTTGGCAACAAACCTAACGCTGTCCCAATCCCAGCCCTTGGGGTTCCAGCTGTTCCCAGGTGTTTGAAACCCAGAGGTTAATCGAGGCTGCTGCTGCTGCTGATGATGATGATGAAAATTTGGTGCCTGAAACGGTAGGCTACGCTTCTTTGCCATGGGATGATGTCCTTCATAGAATCCACCCGCAAGAGTTTGGTGGATGAAAATCGGAGGGGCGACTTGCGCACCTACCTCTTCCATCTCTCAAAGGTTCTGAACTTACAAGCCTATGTATTTATTTGCCATTAAGAAATATATAGAGCTTGTTATGATCTCAATTCTATGTTCAATACATACATAAATATATCTATATAGATATATAGTCTTTAGATTCGCAGAAATTATAGAGGCAAAATCCAAATATAGTAGTATGTTCAAAACCTAAGTCCTACATTATCATTATCGGAACAAAATCAAATATGGTACGAGAATTAATGAGAAAAACAGATACACGAAAAACTAGTAAATAGAAACAAGAGAACTAATTGGTCATAATATTTCTTAGAGTTGTTAAATACGAACTTTTAGCCGCTTAAAATTGAGAATAGAAAATTGAAATTGCTTTCACTGAGAGGAGAGGAGAGGGGTATTGCCGCATACATACACACCAAGGCCAAAAGCTTCAATAATTTCTTTCGAACCAAACGAAAAATATCAGGGAATAAAGAAAGTACCTTCAGCTTCAGTGGTCGTCTCCAGAGCCCATCTGCAACAACACCTCCTCCTTTACTCAAATCTTGTTTTGTAATCTTTAGCTCTTAGAAACGAACCCTTCCAAACTGCTGCCTTCTCTTTCTCTGTACAGCTGGGATCTATCTATCTATCGGTCCTGACCTGACGACCCCTGAACAGGACTTCTGAATCGGAAATCAGGACTCGCCGGGATCTGAAACTTGATAAAGAATATCATTCAGTTAAAAAAACAAAAAGAAGAAGAAGATCAGATCTGAGACAGAGAAGATGATGGGACAGACGAATGGATGAAGAAGGAGAGGAAGAAGTCTTTTTGTGACTATCTTTTACTTTTCTTCCAACAAACAAAAACATTTTTCTTTTCTCTTCTTTCAGGTCTGGCAAAAACAGTAAATTCAACCAAAGATTTGGGGCTTAGAAGTCCCAGCCGCCCCTGGACCCCACGAAGAATCGACGACACTTCTTCTTCTTCTTCTTCTTCTTTTTTTTTTTTTCTTTTTACGTTTTTTGTTTTGTTTTCTGGTAATATGAAAACAATACAAGAAGTCAGAGAGAGAGAGAGAGAGAGAGAAGCAGAAGAAAATGAATGTAGACCGACTTTCTGTCCGTCTGTCAGCCCTAGCCTGGAGTTGTACGAAGTACTTCTCCGTCCATTTCATCCCATTCCAACTATTTTATGATATTATTGTAATTATAATTATTATAATAAAAAATGGTTTTACTTTCGTGCCCTTCCCGCTTTCGTCCAAGTCACGTGTTGACATGAGTGATAGACGACCAGGCCAAGGGCTTTCCATTGTCCTGAGTCCTGGACCTAACACTTCGTACCAGTTGGTGATATTACACAAAACTCCTTATATTCCTTCCCATTCACCATGAACAACAAAAAGTACCATAATAACAATAAATAAAAATTACTCACCAATTTGCTAAGAAATATATGGAAGTTTCTATTACCAAATCAATAAGTGGCTTCTGCCAAATAAATATTTATATAGTTATTATAATTATCATTTTATTAAGCATTATTTCGATGCAATTTTTGTGGACTTTTGACTTACTTCTAACTAGCGTAACAGTTAGAAATAATAATAATAATAATAATAATAATAATAATAATAAGTCAAAAATCCATTAAAAATGTTGTATTTGTCTTAACAAAACCTAATTTTTTATTGTAATAATCTTATCAATAGCTAGATTATGAAATACTATATTATCTTTTCTTTAGATTTTTTAAGGTGAGATTATCCATTCGTCATAAATCTATGTAGTGTAACAAACACTAGTATTTATGTACTTATTTTGACAAAAACAATGTCAGCCAATTTCACATGAGACAATTAAGACATTACTGTTTACAACTTCTACTTAAATTTCAATTATTCTGAGTGTTGTTTTATGGTTACTGTGGGGGAATAACTCAAGGCCCAACTCAGTTGGTAAGATCCAATTTACACGAATTATAATTGGGCTGTTTGGCGGCCCGAATCAAAGCTAAGGGACGGTCCGGTCTAAGCCACCGACCTCCTTCTCACCTTGGTTCAAATCGCGAAAGGCGAACCCAAACCGTTAGCGGTTTTCAAGTATTAAATGCTGAGTTAACCTGTATTAAATGCATGAGCAACTTCTCATGTGACGTCGACGTGCACATCCGAATAGCCGGAATCCTCAGCGGCGGTAAGTCAGACCCTACACACGGTCAGTTGGTGGTATGCAATGATGCCTAACTAGCAGATCATAATGATCTACTAGTAGGCAATGAGTGAAACACTCCATCGATCACACTATAAATATCTAAACCTTCGAGTGCCGGGTATGGACAACCAACTCCAAGTATATATAACTTTTATTCATTCTAAGTCTCGATTAAGCTTACTAATTTAATCGTTGGAGTGTGATCGGCCCAATAAAGGTCGACCCATTCTAACTTTTTTTTTTTTTTACAGAGAGTTTGGAGTCATCTACGTGGGCTTGAGAGTTTGGCCCAACTTTCTCAAAAAATCTCACTTACAGCTACCACGAATTAAATACCGTGACCAGCTCTCTCTATGGAGTCTTTTACTAGTGGTCATCTGAAAGCATATTATACTTTTGATTCTATCCCCTATTTTGCTCTTTCATATGTACTAACTTCTAAGGATCAAAGGGGAGTTTCTACTCTAAAACTTGTTTGTGTATCACAACTTTTGGCTGCTTTATATTTAATTAAATTTTTGTTTATTTATCAAAAAAAGATCTCATCCAATTTTTTCTTTTATAGTTTTGATTAGTTTGCGCAATCAAGTTGATATTATTTTTTAATCATTGAGCTATATTCAACTACTCTGTGATAAAAAAAAAATGAAATAAAAACAATTCATTTACTAAAATGTATACTGTGATTAAACAATGAAAGATGTCGATCATGGATATAAACAATCTTTACTCATTTATATGATCTCCAAATAACTAAATTTACTAGGCTTTAGTTGTTTTATTTTATTGTGCATGCTTTACTATTTTATTTTTAAATAGTCGGTCTCAAGTTTAGACAAAGAAGAAATGTTGCATTAGGTAGCTCGCTATATAAAATTTTAGCAACCTCTAGTGAACGTGTTGCCAAATAGTTAGAAGAAAAAACTTAGTTGTACTGAATTGAACCATTGTTAGAATAGAAGCAAAAAAAAAAAAAAAAGGGAGTTGCACCATCCCTGAAAAGGGAATAGGTTT
>CM065389.1:365000-400000 GCA_033060915.1 Euryodendron excelsum | reverse complement strand
TATATAGACAAAGCATAAATACATGTATGCATCTATTGACATACATATAATATATAAGCAGAATGGTTTAGCATACAATTTGGCTCGATCACCACAATATCCAGCTCGATCCATCTGTTTAATTTCCAGCGGTAGCCAACAAACCTCTTGATCAGCCACAAATTTAAGTTTTATAGAAAAGAATCAGAACAAATTAATGTTCTGATTCAAACACGTAGTACTCCAGCGTCACTACTACTGCTCCATTTTAATCGCATACATACATACATACATACATAGAAGCATGATTGATTAAAGAACGTACGTAGTTAATAGCTAGTTATAGCTTGCGGTAATGATTCATTCTATTGTTGTTGATCTTGGTCTTCTACTAGTAGTAGCAATGCACCTTCCTCCTCCTGCTACCCCAATATTTTGAGCGAGAGCTTGTCCAACGCCTTGCCCGAGACCCTCAACAAGGCCACCGATGAAGTCTACGAAAACAACAGATGCGACGCGAGCTGCAGCCCCCAGCAGCATGTTTGGCTTCTGTGGGGGGGACTTGATCCCGTTGGCTTGTAGCCCATTGATCATGTTCTTCGCACAAACTGCATGGAGATGGTAATTATCACAAACAGTGCAACGGTACACCCTGCCTGATCTCTTCCTCTTACACTCGCCACAGGCAAAACCAGCACCAGCACCAGCACCAGCAGAGTCACCATTTGATGACATTAATGGTAAGAGTTTTAAGGAGTGTGGATGGACTGATGGAAAGTTGACTTGGGTAGAAAGCATGGCACAGCAAGGATGCATCTGGAAACTACAGGCACTGCAGCGGAATGTAAATCCCTTGCTCGCCTTCCCACAAACATCACACTTTGGCCATAAAATTCCACCTTTAACAACATAGATGGCAGTAGTACAAATTAATACAGATACAAGGATATATGCGTTTAAAATATGTTAATGGATTGGATCGGAGGAGAAAAAACTACATATACAAAATAATAATATATATAGAAGAAGAATAAGAAGAAAGAAGAAGGAAAAAGGTAACTTTTTTCGTTTACCTGGCTTAGATTTGGAATGGAAGACGAGTTGGTGTTGGCCGTGGAGGGGATGGCTGTCGAGAGATGGAGGAGATAAGGCACAAAATTCATGTAGCTGAAAGTCACATTGTTGACATGCGAATCTCTTGCCCGCACCGTACTCCTTACAGCCAGTGCATGTAAAGAGGTCAGGGAGGGTAAGTCGGGCTAGGGGATGATGATGATGATCACTGAAATGAAGTCTCTCATGGCCTTCATGGTGATCAGTAGGTGGTTGAGGGGAGGTCGGGAATTCAAACGAAAAAGACCTTTTCGGGACATGTGTTGTTGTACTCTTGGGACGTAGGAGGTCAGGAGAGATCGCGATTTCCATGGCAGGGTACTTCTTACTAACAGATTTTGTGCTCATCCTAATTAATCGCCTCTCTTTTTCTCTGTAATATTACCCTTTTCCAATACGATCGAGCTAGAAGCCTAGCTCTCTCTCTCTCTCTCTCTCTCTCTCAATTGGTGGTGCACATTGCAAGCGGGGAATATTATTTATGCTGGAAAAAGTTGTCACTGTTTGAGGGCCATGCAGAGAGAGGATGCCAGTGAGACAGTAGTCCGAATACATTTCCTGTGTTTATGCTACTACCTTTAGATATAAAAAATTAAAAAACAGAAAAGAAAATCTTTATTCATGCATTTCTCACTCGTTGATTGTTTACATGTGCCACATATTATAATAAGTGGCGAAGTCAAAAAATATTTTTAGGAGGGACAACTATTAACAAAAATGAAAGAAATTCTTTTTTATTTTCATAATTAATAATAGGCCAAAAACTTGATAGAGACACTTGCCCCCTTTGGGCCTACATTAGTTCTGCCCTTAGTTATAATATTATGTTAAGAAAATGTTATCCTTATAGAAATTTTATATAGAAAAACTTACCAGAATGATGTGACAATGATATTTTTATAAGTAAGAGTCATTATGAGAGTAGTTTGTTTTAAAATGAATGACCCTCATTCAATCACTTCATTCTAGGGATAAATTCTATATAAATTTTCTATTTATATAACATTATCTGGTTAAGTTATTGTATGCTACAAGTACTATACAACCTGGAAGGTGAAGCCCATATTATTCCAATGGTTGAAATTTTATTGATCAACCATCATCACCATCGATCCTAAGGCCCTTTCGGAGGAAGTGAGTGGGGTTTGGACTTGTTTGATACAGGAATGCTTGTGTGCGCTTTAGGGAAGACCTGTTTTTGTATTTAAAAAGTCCAATTATTAAATGGCTTGTGGCCTCCTCTACAAGCAAAACAAAGCAGATCAACAAAGTTAGGGCGCAGAGGTAGAGATTGTTGCATGGATTCTTGATGATGTTGCATGGGATGGGGAAGGACAAACTTTGGATTAGTATGTACAACGGAAAGTTGGAATACAGTACTGCAGAAAGAAGTTACCTATACATACACACACTATTTAACAGATCCAAAGTCAAGGTTTTTCTCTACTGATTTGATTTGATGTGAGTTGCTAAAGGGCTATTGCTTCCTCTGCTGTATTAATGGCTTGTATGAACAAAAGAAGAAGCTTTTTGAAATATTCTAAGTCTGAGTTCTTCTCCCTTAAGTCCTCCTCAATGTGAACCACACGAATCCGCAACACCTTTGGTGTTTGTGAGACCCAGCTTGCATGAGTATCTTATTCCATAATTATGAAAAAGTGGAAACGAAGAAATTGTTGCCCAGCTTTTCTCATATTTCTTATTATTCCCATATAAAGTAGCAGCTAGAAGCGAAGAAAATTGTTGCATTCTTTTTCATATTCCTTCTTTTTTCCTCTTTTCCGTGAAAATTTCTCAGATTCATGAAAGATGTGCATCCAAACGTAACGCAATCTCTTATATGTCAATATATATATTCCATAAATTTTCTAGCTTTATATAATATCAATTGTATGTCTTCACTCAGGGCGCATGTATATATGGGTCACAGCAGAGCTGATTGCCGGCCCAATTATTAGTACGTACTAATTAATTGTGTGTTACAAGTGATTCCCCCGGTGTTCACCAAATTCTTCCCATACTTTCTTATTATGCCAAAGACAAACAAACACAAAAGACTCTGAAAAGAAGATGAGAAGAGATATTCGATTCACACATCTAGTTTAGCCACTATATACTGTCTCATTTCTGGATAATTATGTATATATGAACCCATAATTTCAGGCTCATTTGGGAACAACTCATTCTCTCTCTAGCAACACCATGCATTGTTTACTTTCGACCTGATCAGGATGATCCCGAATAACCACAAGGATGCTTTAATTATAGCACTAAATAGTATGTAGCCAAAGTCCATCTATTTCACTTTTTTAAGTCCAAAGAAACCTAGATAAGTCTAATAGAGGATTTATACACATGCTATTTATACACTTGAAGATCTAAAAGTTTATTTCTAAAATAATCAACTGAGGAGGAGAGCTATATATAACCTATAGCCAGGGACGTATTAAGATGTTTGTTTAGTGGGAGCAAAATTTATTTAGAATTATTTATAATTTTTTTAATTAATAATATATTTTTTTAATAAATAAAAATATAATTATATTAAACACGTCAAAAAAAGAGCACTGTCTGTGTATAAAAGTTGTACATAAAAACCCTATAACAGTCTTAATCCAGATTTGACTAATTAAGGGTTCAAAATTTCGGCAAGAAATTTTAGAAAACTAAGTCTACGGATACTTATAGTGAAAGAGTTAATTAAAATTGTGTTGTTTATTTATGCAAATAATGAAGAGTTAATGAAATACATATTTTTTTTTACTACAAGTTTAGAGATTTTCAATAAGACCAAATATAAGTAATATTAAATTTAGAATAAGACAAATATAAGTTTTTAAAATTTAGTAGGGGTAAAACACATATTTATAACTTAAGATTAAATAAATACATAATTTTTCTTTTAAAACAGTGAAAGTAGCCTATCTATTGAGAGCAGTTGCCCCATTGGACTCTTTTTGCCTTTGTGGGTCCGCCCTTGCCTATGGCTATAAGCTGGGCCCAGGGAACTGCTCCTATTATTTTTTATGATTACTTTTTTTTTTTGTAATTTTCACTTGTTCGTTCTGAAAGAGAGAGAGAGAGAGAGAGAGATCCCGTCGCTCTTCAGAATTGTGATGTTAAGCCAGCCTCTACGGGCTATTATTGAAAAAATAAATAAATGCGGACAATTGAGTTAAAAGGTCCAACACAAAAATACTCAACCCCATGCCCGCGTACTTAATTAATTAATCAATTTTTATTGAAGAGAGCGTTGGGCAGACGTCAGCCCTAGCTTATTCATAGGTGGATTTGAGTTGATGTGGTGACAATCAGACGATGTTTGAACATTTGTTGTGCCTATTTGTAATATTTTTTATTTTTGTTTCATTTTGCTTTTCTTTCTGACAAATATTATTATTTTATATTTTTTTCAGTTGTCATGACCTGAGAAGTACCAAATTTTATGAAACAATCCTAATAATTTTTTTATTTTAATTAAAAACTTTTCTCGATCACATCGTTGTATATAAACTTTTGTGAAATTTTTAATATTTTATGTATTACATTACTTATCTTAATCATATGGTATTTCATGACTAGGTTTGTCTCATTTTTCTCTAGCCTTCTTTCCATTCTAACGTGGGAAGAATACTAACAAACAAATTCAATGGAAACGTAATAAAATGGTAATATGCATGAATCAATAAGTCCATAGCTTCTTTATGTCCACAAAAATTTTAGTGTCCGTTTGGAATTACTGTTAATTTTTATTTTATATTGTGTATTTTTATATTTTATTTTTTGTGGTCTGGTGATAGTATTTATAAGTTACCGTTCTGTTAACAGTATTATACTAATATTTTTAAAATAGAAAATACAACTATTTTAGTATTTTTTATGTTTTTTTTATCTACAACTAAATGTTGCAATAAAAACTTAATCAAAGATAGGATAAATATCATAGTTACAACGTAAATATAGACAAAGAATTACACAAACAATTGGGAAGTTGCATCAAAGGAGAGACATTTTAAAATTCATTCAGTAGAAGTGGACAAGATCAATGTTTTTAAAAGAAAAAACCAAAGGAAGAAGAAGAAAATAACTTGTCTAAATTAAAAAGAATAAACCCCGAGCAAATTAATCCTATATTTAAGTCTCTAATGAGAAAGAAAAAGAAAGAAAAGAATATTCTAAATTTCAATTATTACATGCTTCACAAAATAAGATTTTTGTTATAAAATTAATTTAGCAAAAGAACAAATTGATAAATTAAAATTTTGAATTTTGGCAAAGGAAACAATGCGGAAAAGGGACATTTCAGTTTTCTGATTCACTTGAAATACAATACATACATTTTTTTTGTTTGTTTGTTAGTGTAACAATACATATATACTTTTATGAGTTCAAAAGCTATATAACTAGAAAGAGGAGAAAGACATTTACACTAAAACTCCGTTTGCAAGGAGGGGAGGGGAAAGCAAGTGTTAATTATGAGGGCAAGGGAAGTAAGGTTTCCTTTGTATTGAGAGGAAATGAAGGGTTTGGAAGGAAAAAGTTGGTTAATATTATGTTTTAATTATTTTTAAGGAAGAGAATGAAAGTGAATGGAAAGATTGGAAAGGAAAAGCTAGCTCGCATTTTAAGCACTTTCCTTCTCCTCCAAAACTGGGAGGAAATGGAGGAGAAAGGGAGTGGTTGTTATTATTATTATTATTTATTAATTTCAAGTATATCCATTAACTTATAAAAAAATTAATTCATAGGGAGAGTTGGATTATACACCTCCCTTTCTTTTCTTAATTATTGTCAAACTAAACGAGAGAAAGGAAAGACCACTCTTTCCCTCTTAATTAACCAAACAAGCCTTCACTTTCTTTCTCCTCCCTTTACTTTCTCTTATGACTAACTCTTCTCCTCACTTCCCCTCACTTCAATCCAAACGAAGCATAAGGAGACGGAAAAATAAGAGAAAGGAAGGAAAGGAAAGAGTGGTATCGATCCTTTTGTTTGGTAACCAAGAAAGAGCTGAGAGTGAGTTTCTTTTTCTGTTATTTGGTTTGATAATAATTAATAAATGAAAGGAAGATGGGTAATTCACTTATACTATTATATAAATACTATGTAGAAAATCTAAATTTTTTTTTGTCATAAATTGATAAATATAATTGATAGTTAAAACAAAATAATAACAAATAATTTACTTTTCTTTATTTCTTTTCAATTTTGAAGAGAAAGAAAGTGCTCAAAATGTTTTATGAAATTTATGTGCACAAGCTGTCATCTAATTGTTTTTGTCCAAATCCTTCACATCTCTTCCAAACTCTCAATCCAAATGGGGGAGTGGGAGGGGGCGTATAAAGTGGGCGCAGAGGTGTGGTCGAACCTAATTTTGAGTCCCTACCAAGCACAAGGTTGAGAGGAGACCTGGGATGACAAATTGACTAAAAAAATGGATTATGATTTATGGGTGAGTTATAGAGAAAATATTACAAAGAACCTGGTTTGGAAGAGTGACCAATGATTCACCCAATTGTTGTATTTATGTTGAACAAGCTAAGGATAAATCCATTTGATCTAGACTTATCCTCTTGTATGCTTAACTATATCTTTTTAGCTGTAACAATATGTTTATCTGTATATTCCAATCCCTATAATAGTGGGCTTTTGGAGTTATCTCTTGTAACTGATACATGTATATGTACAGCTCGTACCAATGAATAAAGTATTGCTTTTCAAGCTCTCAATAAGTTTATCATGGTATCAGAGCAACAATTTGTGTTGCCTTCTTCCTATTTCCCACAAATCAGCATCTTAGCCTCTTTGCTTTTTTGCACCGAGTGTTCTTTTCCTTAACCATGTCGATTACCGATAGCTCGTCTGAAACAACAAATAATGCGGCAGCTGCTGATGCAATTGATTATTCCTCTCCGTATTACCTTCACCCTTCTGATCACCCCGGTATGGTTTTAGTTTCTCAAAAGCTAACCAGAGATAATTTTCCTTCATGGAAACGTGCCGTAAAAATAGCACTTGCAGCAAAGAACAAGTTGTGCTTTGTTGATGGGAGTTTGATCAAACCAAACTCACCTCTATCAAACACGATGGCTTGGGAACGCTGTAACAACATGCTAATTTCTTGGTTGCTTAACAGTGCAAACCCAGATATTGCAAACAGCATAAGTTATGCTGAATTTGCTCACGAGGTATGGATGGATCTTGAAGATAGGTTCTCGCAAGGAAATGGCCCAAGAATCTATGAATTGAAAAGGTCTATAGCCACGTGTCAGCAAGCACAACAATCTATATGTGGTTATTGCACTACTCTGAAGACACTATGGGATGAGTTGGCATCTTATTCTAAGATACTGACTTGTACTTGTGAAGCAAGCAAAGAATATCAAGCTGTTTTGCAATCAGAACGAGTTTACCAATTCCTTATGGGTCTCAATGACTCCTTTGGAACTTTGAAAACCCAAGTACTCACAATGGAACCTATGCCAAACATGAACAAGGTTTATGCATTGGCACAACAAGAAGAAAAACAAAAGTCTCTCCATTTTGCAGATGCATCGGTAGGAGATGTTGCAGCATTAGTTGCTTCACGGAGTCGTTCTTTTCAAGGTTTGCAAACAAGTGCTGGGAAACAAAAGTCAACCTTAACTTGTGACCATTGTGGTGGAATAGGGCATACTCGCAGCAAATGTTTTGAAATTGTTGGCTATCCCTCATGGCATCCTAAGTCACGCACGCAGGGGTCTGGTAAAGTTGGGTTACCCAAAGTTGCAGTAGCATCTACAACCAAAACTACTACAAATAACATGTCGCCTTCTGCGTCCTCTTCAACCAAAGCTGTATTGCCATTGCAGCACTTTACAGAAAGCCAGTACAAACAACTTTTGTCTCTCTTGAATTTTGATGGACAGCCTTCTGTTGCAAATTTTGCAGGTATAAAATACTGTCACACTGCATTGCAATCTCCACCATCCTCTTGGATTATTGACTCAGGTGCTTTAAACCATTTCACCCCACACTTGTCTTTGCTTTCTGATGTTACTAAAACTTCCAATGCTAAAACTGTGTGTTTACCAAATGGCTCTAGTACTCATGTCACTCATACAGGGAAGTCCTCTCTTTCATCCACCATTACTTTGGATAATGTTCTTTGTGTGCCAACTTTTAATTTTAATCTTCTTTCCATTAGTAAGATTACTAATTCGTTGGATTGTGCTGCCATTTTTTTCCCTTCTTTTTATGTTTTTCAGGACTTGAAAACGAAGAAGCTGATTGGAATGGGTGAAATGAGAGATGGGTTTTATCATTATCTTCCGCCACCTATAAAAGAAATTGCTCTTCCTGCTTATTGTGGACTAGATTCAGAACTTTGGCACCAACATCTAGGACATCCTTCACAATACTCTTTGGGCAGTCCATCCTCTTCTTCGTGTGCACTTATGTCTTGTGATGTGTGCATTTTAGCTAAACAAACTAGATTGCCATTTCCATCTAGTATTACTAGAAGTGCTTCTGCTTTTGATTTAATTCACTGTGACATATGGGGTAGGTATTTAACACCTTCTCATTCTGGTGCTCATTATTTTTTGACCATTGTTGATGATTATTCACGATGTACTTGGGTGTATCTCATGAAATTCAAGTTTGAGACTTACTCTTTCATCAAACATTTTCTTGCAATGGTCAGAACCCAATATAATTGTCAGGTCAAACAAGTTCGCACTGATAATGCTCTTGATTTTTTCTTGGGTCTAATGAAAAATCTTTTCTCTGAACAAGGGATTTTACAACAATCTTCTTGTGTGGGTACCCCTCAACAAAATGGGGTGGTGGAACGAAAGCATCGTCATCTTTTAGAGGTGGCACGTGCATTACGATTTCAAGCCAATTTACCAAAAGCATTTTGGGGGGAATGTGTTTTAACTACTGCATATTTAATGAATCGGATCCCAACTCGTGTCCTCTCTGGACGTACTCCACATGAAATGATTCTTATACAAAAGCCAAAATACAACCATCTTCGGGTCTTTGGATATTCATCGGACCAAATTTGATCCAAGAGCTAAACGGTGTGTTTTTGTTGGGTATCCGTTTGGGCAGCGTGGTTATCATTTGTATGATCTCGATTCTAAAAAGATCTTTACTAGTCGGGATGTGATTTTTGATGAAAGTATCTTTCCGTTTGCCACTCCTTCATTATATAATATTCCTACTCCATCTACTATTTTTCCAATATCTCAAGATGATCATACAAGTATTGACTTTGGTATGGTGGAATCACAACCAGCTATGAAAGACCCACCATCACATAGTCCCACACCATTGGTGAACGAAACCCCAGCACAATCCGAACAACAAATCCAGCATGATGATTCAAATTTTGACAATGATGGAACTTCACCCATTGTTCGGCGTTCTCAACGTGTGTCTCACCGGCCTTCTCATTTGAATGACTTCATCTGCAATGCCACTCCCTCTAGCTTACAAACTCCCATTTCTACCCAATCTGCTCAGCATTCTTCCAAGTCAACTCCTTCAGGTACTCTTTATCCTATTAGTACTTATCTTTCTAACAATGATTTCTCACCCAAACATAAAGCCTTTTTGACTGCCATCTCTAGTCATGACGAACCAACTAGTTTTAACCAAGCTGTTCAAAAACCCCATAGGCGAGAAGCCATGGCTGCAGAGATTCATGCACTTGAAGAGAACCAGACTTGGACCTTACAATCTTTGCCTCCAGGTAAACGCCCTATTGGTTGTAAATGGGTTTATAAGGTTAAATTTCGTGCAGATGGCTCTATAGAAAGATACAAGGCACGCCTTGTCGCCAAGGGATTTACTCAAGTTGAAGGTCTTGACTACCATGAGACATTTGCCCCCGTTGCCAAACTCGTTACAGTTCGTTGTTTACTGGCCGTTGCCTCTACCAAGCAATGGCCTTTGCACCAATTGGATGTGAATAATGCATTCATTCATGGTGACTTACATGAAGAGGTTTATATGACCCCTCCTCTAGGTTATCTTCAAAAAGGGAATAATTTGGTTTGTCGGCTACAGAAATCCTTATATGGTTTGAAGCAAGCATCACGGCAATGGTTTGATAAATTTTCTACAACTCTAAAAAAAGTTGGTTTTGAGCAATCTGTTGCGGATTATTCGCTTTTTACTTCTTCTCATGGTTCTCATTTCACAACTGTTTTAGTTTATGTGGATGATGTCATTATCACAGGGAATGATGATAGTTCCATCAAACGCCTCAAATCCTTCATACAGTCCAAGTTTCACATCAAGGACTTGGGTCTACTCAAATATTTTCTTGGAATTGAAGTAGCTCGATCTGCCAAAGGCTTATTTCTTAGTCAGAGAAAATACACTTTGGACATTCTTAAAGAAACTGGCTTTCTTGATTCTAAACCAGCTCCATTTCCTATGGAGCAGAATCTTCGGTTCCCAGTGGATAACAAAGATGATGTTATTGATCCTGGCTCGTATCAGCGTCTTGTGGGCAGGTTAATTTATTTGACTATAACACGGCCTGACATTACTTACTCAGTCCATGTGTTAAGCCAATTCATGCAAAAGCCTTGTCAGCCACACCTTGATGCAGCTCATCGCGTACTACGATATTTAAAAGGAATACCCAGTCATGGGATTTTATTACCATCTACAAGCAATTTAGAACTCTCAGCCTATTCTGATTCAGATTGGGCGAGTTGTCCATCATCTCGTCGCTCCACCACAGGGTACATCACCTTTCTTGGCACTAGTCCTATTTCATGGCGAACCAAGAAACAACCCATTGTTGCCCGCTCTTCGGCTGAAGCTGAATATCGCTCAATGGCTACTACTTCTTGCGAACTAACATGGCTCAAATATCTTCTCAAGGATCTTGGTGTATCTCACCCCAAGCCTATGCAACTTCATTGTGACAACCAAGCAGCTTTACACATTGCGGCAAACCCTATCTTCCATGAACGTACAAAGCATATAGAGTTGGATTGTCACCTCATTCGGGAAAAAATACAATCTGGGCTCATCACAACCTTTTATGTCCCATCTGGCTACCAATTAGCTGACATATTCACTAAACCACTTGGTCGGGAACAATTTTTGTTTTTATTATCCAAGCTTGGAGTTTCAGATCTGCACTCTCCAGCTTGAGGGGGCGTGTTGAACAAACTAAGGATAAATCCATTTGATCTAGACTTATCCTCTTATATGCTTAGCTATATCTTTTTAGCTGTAACAATATGTTTATCTGTATATTTCAATCCCTATAATAGTGGACTTTTGGAGTTATCTCTTGTAACTAATACATGTATATGTAAAGCTCGTACCAATGAATAAAGGATTGCTTTTCAAGCTCTCAATAAGTTTATCAATTTTTTTGGTTGTTTATATAATTAAATGAAATTGGAATGTGTGCTCTATAATCTGATCTGGTGAAGGCCCTAAGAGCCACCACCGACGCACTCCATCAGACTTCAATTAAATGGTTCTGCCCCTAAACAGCGGTTCACTTAATTGACTTTTAATTGGGAATCAGATTAGTTTTCTTTGCTTTTCCTTTTTTGTAAATTAGTAGGATACAAATTTTGAAGAAGCATGTTCTTGATAGTACCTGCATTGTTGTTGTATTTCAATTTACACACACACACACACATATATATATATTGACTTTTACGGGAAAATGATGACACCGCCAGCGTAGGAAATTGAGGGTGGGCCGAGGCGAAATCATGATCGCAAGCCTAATAGGCTAATAGGTTCCGATCCGTCTCCTTCACACGTTCTGGTTCGTTGTTCAATTTTTGTTTTTGGTTTTTTATTTTTATCTTTGGTCATTATAGACTGACTGGTATGGCAATTTAATCCCGTTCACGTCAGCCAAAAATGAAAAAAAATTACTTAGAGTGGAAAGGGTTTGGCCCAGTTATTCTTGAGGTGGTGAGTTTGACCCGAAGATTTAAAAAAGTAAAAAATAAAACACGGTTATTATTTTTTTTGTTTATTTTGTCCTGTTTTAATCCTCAGCAAATGAAGGGAAAGAGCGTAAGGAAATAAAACGAAGAAAATGCATAATGTTATAAAACTAGAGCGCATAAGAGTGTTTGGATGTAATTTATTTAGTAGTTTATGACTTATGCTTATATTTTTTTTAAATAAATTTGAATGAGTGACTTAAAAAAATAATTTATGTCTAATCACATTTTTAAAAAAAAATATTTTTAAAGATAATTTTTTAAAAATAATTTATAACTTATGATTTATAAGTAGGGCATCCAACACCTTCATAATATATTTTGAATTTTAACAACATAATTAAATAAAAAAAAAAGAACTTGAACCCTCCTAGATAGGATGTGGTTGAAGGTCATGCACAGGCCTGGGGCTGAGACTGTGGATGGCATGGGGTCGTAATCACTCCGGATTTGGTACACCCTAGCACGATAATAACGCCATCCACTATCCCACTATATTACCGGGAAAGCCATGACTGCAAATTCCTGAACAGTATGCAACTATTTTCCGTGTATTTTTATTTATTTTTTACAAAGGTTTAGCAACTAAACATACACAGTTAAACCACAACCGATCGTGCAAAGAGAATTACACGAACTAACTGTTCCCTAACTTTTTACTATGTAAAGTTAATAATAACTTAACTACTTTTGTTCTGGAGCAAAAAGCTAGCTGCTCTGCACCAAGAAGATTTCACTTCTGTCATATATACAAGAATTGTCCGCTAGTCCATTATCCAATAAAATAATCTCTAACTAATTATTCCATTTCCCACATGTGAAAAACAATAATTCAAGTAATTAGCTCCATTGCAATATAATGGAATTAATTCACAAGGGATAAAAACATAAGGCCCAGCTTGTATTACTAGGAAAAAATAAACTTCCAAGCATGTATTATTATTCTCTATATAACATCATTTGCAATTTTCAATGAAAAAGGAATTGTTATTACCTCTTTTAATATCTAAGGATACTAAAAGGGTCTGGCTAATCAATTAATAGACAACCAGATCCCAAAACATCTTATTGACAAAGATCATTCATTTTGCGCACCAAAATTCTTTTAGTTTTTCAAACACTTGTGATGCATTTTAGAAAAGAAATATTAATATTAATATTTGATGGGAACCGATCAGGTGAGTATTGACCTGTGAGAGGTTAATCGGAGAGACCACGCACAATGAAACACCTTTGACAATGTTGAGTAGAAGGTGGTCGAACACACCAGAGTCAACCAGTTTGGCCGAGCATCCTGAATAGGAACATGCCGACCACATCCCTCTCGATTGGCCTGTGGGGACTACTATTAACACTGAGTCTGACTGTGCACTGTTGAGAGGACAAAACGCGTAGTGGGACAATCACTTCCCCTACTACATGCCAAAGTCAGCTTGATAGGAGCTTCAAGAGACACTACGTGCGAAATACTACCACTCTCACAACTACCTTACCAAAAATCTTACAGCCTAATAATGAATAGCCACGTAAAAAAATACTCATTCTCCCATAAACTATAGGCAGATGCTGTAGGGACTATAACTATGGACGTAAAAGGAGAAAACCTCCATATTCAAGGTATGTATAACCAAAACTCTAACAAAAACTCTATAGAATCACCAGAGCCTAACTTTATCATCAAAGGATCTTTAACAGACACCACACTATTATTCAAGAACTCAAATTTTCTTCGCAATCAACCAGAGCAGCTCACACAAATTTATTGCTCTATCAATATTTATTCATTTACACATGGTATGATTAGATTTAGCGTTTGAAAAAATAACAATGCTTTATTCTGTTGTTATATTAAGGAAATAATAATCAGCAAGTAAGATGACTTGATTCAATTGCTGTAGTCAATATTTTTTTCCACTAATAATACAGTCAATGATTTATTCTGATACGTGTGGTCCTGGAATGCAAACGCCGGAGGCGTAAAGTGGCAGTTTGGTAAATCAGACAAGATCTGAAGCCATTTCTTTAAAATTGCAACCAGCGCTAGAGAAATGCCCTAAGACCAAAAGAGAAGGCGTGAGCTACACATCACAATTGACCAGTGTCGGCCGCATTAGCCCTCCTCCCTCCACCCATCGTCACTACTAAAGACTGCTGTCGGTGTGCCCCCGGGTAATCGAATCGCCGGGAAATGAGGAAGGACGGGTCACCGGCCGCCGTCTCCGGCAATACTGTCGGTAAGATGTTCCTCTGTTTCGAAACCAAGCCCCTAGTAGCCACATTGCTTGCTCTGACCCTGGTCATGGTCATCTGGAACCTCCAACCTTACTACGAGAACATTCTCTCCGCCACCAGCCGCTGCTCCGCCGCCGTCTCGTCCTCTCCTCCGGCAACATCTTCATCTCTGCCAATTACTGCCACCTCCTTGGCCGAGAAGAAGAAGCTCCTGACCCCTAAGAGCACGGACCCCAACAAGCGCCTCTTCTCCGCCTACGGCAACGCCGCTGCTCTCTTCGTGCAAATGGGCGCTTACCGTGGTGGTCCCCGGACATTCGCCGTCGTAGGCCTCGCCTCGAAGCCCATCCACGTGTACAGCCGACCCTGGTACAAATGCGAGTGGATCTCGAACAATGGTTCGTTCTCCATGAAGGCCAAGGCCTACAAAATGCTCCCCGACTGGGGCTACGGCCGTGTCTACACAGTGGTCGTCGTCAACTGCACATTCAATGTCAACCCAAACCAGGACAACGCAGGCGGGAAGCTCATCTTGTACGCGTACTACGGGGAATCGACGAAGAGGTACGAGAAGATCACGGCTTTGGAGGAAGCACCGGCGTCGTATGACGAGTCTAAGTATCGTCCGCCTTACCAGTACGAGTATATGTACTGTGGGTCGTCGTTGTACGGGAACCTAAGCGCGGCGAGGATGAGGGAATGGATGGCGTACCACGCGTGGTTCTTCGGGGCTAGCTCGCATTTCGTATTCCACGATGCCGGAGGAATTACAGCAGAGGTGAAGGCAGTGCTGGAGCCGTGGGTGCGAGCCGGGAGGGTGACGGTTCAGGACATCAGGGCACAGGCGGAATACGATGGGTACTACTACAACCAATTCCTAGTGGTGAACGATTGCCTCCACCGATACCGACACGCTGCCAACTGGACATTTTACTTTGATGTGGACGAGTATATATACCTACCTGATCATGGGAACAATACTAGTCTGGAATCGGTTTTGAAGGAGTTCTCTATCAATAATATCACCCAGTTTACGATTGAGCAAAATGCCATGTCCAGTGTACTCTGCCTGAATGATTCCACTCGGGATTACTCCAGGTATTATAACTACTACTACTGCGTACTATATATTCTTCTTAATTCATTCATTCTACCCAATTTACTTTCCCAATTCTTGGATAATGACTTAAACTGATGATTCTTCTGTTTGAAATTTCTATAAATTAGAAAAAGCAACGTATTACTATGAATATTCTTAGTGTGGCATGTATCATGTGATTTTGATTGATGCACTTGACCTTTTGGTTTTTGTGTTTTTTTCTTTTGTTTTTTTTGGGTGGGGTGAGGCCCTGACCGGTTGCAGGGGGATGTAGGCATATATGGGGAATGTATTTGTTCTTCTTCGGATCCATCATCTGCTGGTGTTCAAACCAACCATCATGGGAAGTGTTCGTTTTTCTCCCTTCCTTCAAGAGGTTCTGTTTACTTGCAGCAGCCAAACAAAAAATAGATTTATTCCCCAACCATCTTTGGAACAAAAGAATTGTGAGTTAACTTGAAAGATAGATGTTGATGAAGAAGAGGAATAACTTAGACACATTAAAGAACCAAACAATTAAAGACTGAGTGAGTGAGTATTGGTGCAAGCTATTTGCATATGGCACTGGCTGGTGGTTAGTGTTTAGTAGTGTTGATCCTTTTGCAATTGTGTCCCCCTTAATTCCTTTCATTTTTTTAGTTTTCCTGTCTATTTTTCGATTTCTGTTAAATGCCGCCGCCGCCTTGTGTTTTTTTTTTTTTTTTTTTTTTTTTTTTTTCTGACTTTGGTGGACTGACTGAAGAGTGTGCTGTAGGGAATGGGGGTTTGAGAAGCTGGTGTTCAGGGACTCGAGGACGAAGATTCGGAGAGACAGGAAATACGCAATACAGGCAAAGAACGCATACGCGACAGGGGTGCACATGTCTGAGAACGTGATCGGGGGAACGTTGCACCAGACGGAGACCAAGATCAGGTATTACCACTACCACGACTCTATCACCGTACACGGGGAGCTCTGCAGGAGACTCTTGCCCCTTTCCGCCAAGCACAACCTCACCCTCTTCGACAAACTCCCCTACGTTTACGACGACAACATGACGAAGCTCGCCACTACCATCAAGGCTTTTGAGCGCACTGCCATCGGACCCCTACATCATCTTTTCTCATAGAACAAAAAAAAAAACAAATAGCATTCTTTTGTTTTCCCCCAAATCACCACTTTCTTTTTTTTTGTTTCGGTTTATTTTTTGGGGGGACCCGCTTCACCGACACTCTCCTCCGCGGCACTGGGTTTGTTTGTCTGTGTATGTGTGTGTGTGTGTTGTATCTGTATGTGGTGTGTGCGCTCGCAAGCCCAAGTGTAATAGTGTGTATCGCGGGAGGTGAGAAATGAGTACGTTGGTGGGAGTGTGGGAAGAGGGCTTTCTTTCTTTCTTTCTTTTACTCCCAATTCTTTTAAGAACATTGCACCTGCTGCCTCTGGCATCCCACCCACTGATCATCATCATCATCTTCATCATCATTAGCATTAGTAGCCGTGCTCTGTAGATGATAAGGGGGAGACTCCTATGGAGGAAGAAAGAAAGGGGTGGCCCCCTTTGTGAATTCCCATTTGTCTGTAAAGGAAGGTGACAGTTCCCAATTACTTTGTTCCTTTCTCTCAGTTATATATACCTTACTATATATATACACATTTACATCCATGAAATAAGTATTAACGAAAAGGTTTTTAATTTTATGGTTGCATATGGAAATTTTGTCGTACTTCTCTTCTCTTCGACATAAAGTAGTTAGTGGATGATTGATTGCTCTCTTCTTGTTGAACGTTTTGTCTTGGTGGTGGTGACTGAAGAATCTTCAATCGAAGGGTATAAATACGAGATTGAAATCGACTGCAACCGCTCCCTCCCCTCCTTTGTAATGGAGATCGAGCTGCTGTCTATATCTATCTATCTATATATAAATATACATATATGTAATGCTCATTGAAATGAATGATTAAAGCACATGCATGCCCATGCTCTTTTTGCCAAAAATCGCACACACACACATATATATATCTGATTGAGGAATGACCAAATACTAAAGAAGATGACGTGTATTATTGGAGTTGGACCAAAGTTTGTTGTTGCTCCTCCTCGTCTGTAAAAATGACCGAAAATAGACAAATGTTATATAAATTTGGCGTTACCATATACTTCTCAGCCAGTAAGATCAGAAACAAAAAACAATGCCTTCACTTCCCAGGGCTTAGAATAAATTCTTTCAACGGGCGGCCTTTATCCTTTTTTAGATCTTTCTTTCAAGTTCAATTTCATCAAATGAAGAATTTTCACTCCTCCAACTCAATTCTCAGCTTAAAAAACACATGGCTAAGAGCCCAGGCCACTGGGCCTTTTCGTACGAAGCCCATGAATAATTAAGAGTCTCTGAACCAAAAAAAAAAAACCTATATTCATTGTTCGTTATTTACTTATTGCAACTGTATTATATTATTTTGTGAGTCTTTCTTATATTGAAAAGGAATGTTACAAATTGTTACAATACAATAACTGCAATTTGATGAATAATGAAATACAGTTAAAAAAATAAAAAAAAGTTAGCATGTGAGAATTGTAAAACATGATTAAAGATAGCAACGGGGTGGGTTTGAGTCGAGGGACCTCAACTCCATCCCCACCCCACTCTCCTCCTTTATGCTGATATCTTTTGAAACACATCGTGGAGATATTAAAGGATAAAATCACAAAAATAAGATAAAAATCACTATAATTGTATTTTAATAGAATATGTACATATAAAAAAATAAATATAAATGTATAAGCGAGATAGATTTTAGGTTGGGGAGGTTATTATACCTTGTTCTCAAACCCAACCTGTCCTGATTAGTATTACCAATACAATAGGAGTAGAGGGAGGAACAATATGTTAGGTTATTTTACCACCCTTAGATATGATATCATTAGTTTAAAGTAGTAGTGTCTCTCTGTATAAAGGTCCTAGCAGACATTAGCTGATAAAGCAGTAAATCGGTTTTTAGGTCAGCAACGATCAGCTCCGGTTATCTAAGAGGAAAATGAATGGGAGACACCGATGTGATGCCTGCCAAGGGCACTTCGATGCCAAAGTTAGATTTCTGAATATATTTCAACAGAGTTTTGGCTAGGGCTTGTGTTTGTATACCTTGTTGGAGAAAATAATTTTTCCTTTTATATGGGCAGGCACCCTGGTAGCCCTAGAGGGGCGTCGCATACATGGAGAGGGTGAGAAACGACTGTCTCTCCACGTGGCAGCGCGACATTGGAGATTCTGACTGGTGGCAGGGTAGTAGGGAGAGTGGCTGTCTAACTCCAAACGTGGCGCTCCCTTAGGCGTGTGTCAGAGCGAGTGAGGAGACTACCTTTTGCTACATGCGAAATCCTGGAGTTGGGAACACGTTATCATAATTGGTTTGTCAATGATGGTTTTTACTGGCATGGTAGGTGGGATGAATGATTGGCATCATCCCACAGATTTGTTCGGGCATGGTCTGCTCGGCTGTGCGCGGCCATGGTTTGGTAGGCTATGGTCTGTTTGGTCATAATCTCCTTGGTTAGGCTCTAGTCAGTTGGACCTCTCAGAGTTAATCTTTCTTTCGTGGTGTTTTTCCTTCTTTTGATCTCATTTGTGTCTTTCGAGATATCAACATGTTTGGTGCTAAAGCCTCAACCATTGTAATGCACCGTACGTTATCAGTTGAATCTAATAGCTCATATGTGCTTACTCCTGGTCAGCCCATTAAGAGTATTCCTGATCGACCCCAATTAGTAGCTTTCAATTCCTCTAAGTATCCCGAGCGTGGAGCGTGGTCAAGAGAATTACTGGTTGGTCCCCATCAGTAGCCCTCAATTTTTCTGCGTACCTTGAGCATGGAGTACGGTTAGAAAAATTTTTAGTCGGTCCCCATCATTAGCTATTCAAGATTTAACTCTCACAGCCCATCTTCTTAAGAGTTACATCTAATTGAATAACTACACAATAAAAATAATTATAAAATCTATAACCAATATGTAACAAACTTTGTAGCGAATGATAAAATAATAAAATTAAAAGTTTTGAGAACTTATAATGAAAATATTCGACTTATAGATAAATACCAAGTTGTTTGACTTACCACGAATATGTTCTCCTCTTAATTAAGAGAGAATTAAATCCTCGTCATCCCAATACATGCGTCTCTCCTCTCCAAATTAAAGTAGAAAGAAATTGCAGGTAGAGGCAGGCAACATAATATACAAGGGTCATCAAAGGCAGTCGGAAGTAAAGAAAGAGTACGTGCGCAATATCAAATGGGGAATTAGGCAGTCAAAAGTGTTAAAAACTTTGCAACAAAATGATTTCAACTTTTGAATGAACAAACAATAGTTAGCTTTTTCTGAGAGAGATATTCAAAGCAGAATGACGAGATACATGTGTGATTGGCATGGCCGGGCACCATGCAACCGGCTTTTTGATGTAATATTTTTGTAAATCTTATCGATGACATCATCAAATAGTTTGTTAATGTAATATTTTTATATTTTTATATAGATAGATATTTGTTTGATTTTTTTTTGAACAAAATACAATTTTTTTATTACTTATAGATCTACAAGTAAAACTAAAAAATAAATTATTTAATCTATTGGTAGAATCATCAATTTTGTACTAGACTAATCAAATTATTTGATGAATACTTTACCAAAAATTATTTTTTATTAGATAATTAAATTCATTGTAATTTAGTGAATACTTCATTAAAAAGAAAGAAAGAAAGAAAGAAATAATTTTTTATCTAAAAAATAATAAAATTTTATGTAAACAATTTACACTAGTATTAAAAATGTAAAAAACTTTATTTAAAATTTTCAATTTAAGAATATTTTCTGTTTTAACTGAAAAATTTTTATGAATTCGTCACTGATGATATATAGTATTTTATTATATCAATAACTTTATTTTATTATAAAATAGAGAGATTTTTTAAAAAAAATGACATATTACAAAATCTGATAAAATTATTACTGAAAAAAAAAAAGTCCCGACGGGGGTGTGTAGAGAGATAAGACAGGAAGGAGGAGAGAGACGGAACAACTCTCTCCTTCTCGAAGTGTCGAACCATAAAAACCGGACCCATCCACCATTGGAAATGGAGTAATAACAAGAGACGTGTCCAGACGAGAGACTGGAAGGGTATAACAAAACGTGGCGGTGGCACCGCCTTAGAGATAAAAGAAGAAGAGAAATGCTAAAGGAACCGCATCGGACGAGCGCCTTTTTTAACCGGCTGACATGACCTTTCAGGTGGATGGTCCACATCAGTCACTTGCAACTTCAATTTTCTCTACGGACGAAAATGAAAAGAAAAAAAAAATTCAAGAGAGATACAATAAAACAACAAAATAATAAAACAGATGCAATGCTTTGGATCTCTGGCTTCCATGAATTATTGATTTAATGGTGATTCTCGCTAAAAAAAAAATTGAGATTTGAACTTCTCGTATATAGGATCCTGTTATCCGCTAATCCAAATTGCAGATGAGAGCCACAACAACCGATTTATTATTCAGCATCAAAGTGAAGTTAAGATTCATCAAGACTCAACATAACCATTCTTCCTCTTTCGTCCCTATTAGCCCATTCATCATTTATTGTGTGTGTATATTTGGATATACGTAAATATATATATTTGTATATTATATATATGTGTTGTTTGAGTCCCGTAGCACTGAGTTCCTAAATGAGGATCAGGGTTCATTTTTCCTCAACATCTTGAAGAGACAGAAGCAATCGAGAAAAATCAGAGAGAGAAACATGAGTTGCAGAAGAGAAAAAAAACTTTTTCTATTTATGTTGTATTTTGATTCAGTTTTATATTCGCTATATATTCATTCAAAAGTTTCTATATATCAAAATCAAATCTCATGCCACATTTGCCATCCACATCAGTCGGTGAAAGAATGCGGTGAATAAAGCCGTGCTCCCTAACACCACTCGAAGAAGAAAGACACCGTCTTACTTCTCTCGTATATAATTCTCTCGGTCCTCACAAGCAGACAAAACAGCATTTAGTTTGATTTTATTATTATTAGGTTTGGAGACCTCAACAATATTTAATTTTCATACACAAAAAAACAGGATATTGTCTTTTTTTTTTTAAAGAAACTAAAAAAAACCTGTCTCATGACAAGATATATTTTTATTTGTATACAAATTTTAAAATATAGAAATATTACTTATATAGAAAATAAATATGGGGTTAGATAGCCTTTTTCTAGAATGATAAAGAGTTAAAGAGGGGCCAGCCTTGGCTTGGAGATTCCTCACGGCTCTCTGGAGTCCACTTGTGTTTTATGTGTTATATGGATAAAGAAAGAAAGGGCAAGAATTAGAGAGACGGATGGGAGCATCTTCTGGACTCTCATCATGTCCTTCTCCTTGGTGGTGGAGCCAGTGGCGGCCCAGGTGGGAAACCTATGCTATGCTATGTATCTATTTTATAAATTATTTATTTATTAATTAATTATTATTATTATTATTATTATATAAACTGAAATCACACACATCAGGCTGCTGGGAAGGCTCCTCCTCCTCCCCGACAGAGCCATGAGGGCTACCCTTTTCTTACAATTCTCAGAATTAACCGCTTGTCAAATAAATAAAAAGAAAAGTAAAACACATATATCTTCCTGCAGTGCTGCTGGATCTGATCTCCCCTTGGTTCCAACTCCTCCTCCTCATCATCAACTTCGTCTTCTGCTTCTTCTTCATCTTCATCATTATTGATGGATGAAAGGGAAGGCAATTTGTACTCTGCTTTTATCCCCAGGTCGCCCCCACATAAGTTTTTAATACATCAACAAAGAGAATTGAGAATAATATAATCCCGAGAGTCTGAACCCTGGCTATGACATTATTCCTACAAAGCATGCTGCAGCATGCCTCCTTTTCCTTCCTCCGCAACCAAATTAATTAATTAATTGCCAATCTTTCTTTAAAAATAATTATAAAAAAAAGCCGTTATAACTCGCTAGGAAACATGCTTTAAAAGTTTAAACAATGGGTAAAAAGCTTAACCCCAATCACCTTGTGAGAAAGCCCTTAACCCACCCCAACAAACATTGGCAAACAAGCAAGCAGCAGGCAAGCAAAGCAATAACTCTGTAAAGAGATCATTAACACCATCAAAGCCCCTCGTACAGGGAATCGAGATATAACTTTACAAACACCATCTCTATGCTACATATATATACACAAACAAATTTACAAAGTTCTGTACATTATTGCTAAACCTCCAGACAATCAAAAAACCCCTCCCCTATGTCACGACTCATGATCTATCTGTACGTGCATACACCAACCATTACATCCAATTATCTCTAATTTGGACAAAAAGAGAGAATAATAACTTACCAAATAAAAAAAGTTAATCATCCTTTTCTTCTAAAGCTAATTAAAACCCACGCTATATTTGAAATTATATATTACACTAGCATTCCTTTACTCATTTTACTTTGTATATTGTTCTTCTATGCAATTTTTTTTCTTCTTTTTGTAGAATTTTCTTTCCTTTCACATGTATCCACTAATATCTACAAGCATCACATAACTCTAACCTCTTGTGTTTGTACCTCGTTTATGACTTCCCTATTTTGTGAGGATGCGTATACCAAATCCCTCCTTTGATCAAAATGGTGCACGATGGGGGATGCCCTTTCTCCTCCTGGAATTCCGATGATTAAAGATGGGCGGAGTGTTAGGAGAAATGTCGTTCATAGCTTCGTCTCCAGAAGTAGAGTATGAGGACTTGTCACCACTGCCATCAATGTGGCCACCATCCGATGAAATTGTAGGGCCATCCATCAAGCGGTTGAAAACATGCATCTTGCGAATCTTTGTTGGGGTAGATGACTCATCTGATTCAAAGCCATGGAATGCATCCCGATTGTGTTTCAGCCTTATGGTGAATGTAAGCTCTGGATCACCCCGCTTCAGTCCTCCAAGCTACAACAAAACAAGAAAGGGGACGCCTTTTAGTCAAATGATCGATGCAAGGACATGATCAAACTCTCAAAACCCCCAATTAGCACCCCATCCCCCTTCCCTTCCCCCCACACCCCCCAAAAAAAAAAAAAAAAAAAAAAAAAGCCAAGAAAAAGAAAAAAGAAGAAAATCCACAATAGGATAAAGGGAAAACAGGAGAAACAGAGCAGAGCAAGTGATAATGGCAACCAATAAAGAGATCAATGAAACAGAGAGAAAATTACACAAAATCGAAGCCAATTACCTAGAAGACTATAAAACTCACATTGAATAGATTAAACAAAGAATGGGAATATAGAATGATTCGTAAAGATTTACGACCGTGGTTACTGCAATAATTATACTCAATAAAAGCATAAGGCTGTTTTGGGCATAAGAATTCACATCAAACATAAACTGAAAGAGGGGGTACAGAACTACTAAACCTTGTAACGGCAACAAAACTAAGACAAGTCGACAAATGAAACACAGATATAGGTATCGAAATAAAAACAGAGTAAATAACGAAACAACATAGAAATTGAACAGCCGGGAAATTAAATTCACCTTGCAACCAAGGGAACAGAACCTGAAGGAGTCAAGGAGGCTTCGAGCGCAAATCTCACAAGTGTTGGTGACTCCCTTTCCAGGCCTCGGCTGTGGCCGTTCATTCAAGAAAACAATCTTGGCGCTATTGATAATGTACGTCTGGACGCAAGAAATGTCGATGTATTTCTGAATCTCATTAACCCTCACAACGTTATGGTACGAGGACCGCCTTATCTGCAAGGACACAGAACAAATCGTATATGTATATAATAGAATAAAACAGAATTTTTTTTTTTGAGGATATTGGGTGGAGGAGTAAAGTAATTAACCTGAAGGACACGATGATCTTTGTGGTGGATCAAACAGTAAGAGCACAGAGCATTTCCCATGCAATCCAAGCAATACATGTTGCATTCGCATTTATTGGAATCCCCATGAACTGCACAGGGAATGAAGTAGCTCGCTCTCAGCATTGGTTTCAACCATGGCGGACCCATATCATCGTTCCCCATTCGAACAATTGGACTCACCTTTAAATAAAAGAAAATTCAACCCCCAAAAACAGAATAAATAAACAAATAGCAAAGATGATAGATATATATATCATACCGACAAATCTGACATCAATTCATCCCATCAATAAAGATGGAAATGAATGGGAAATAAGCAAACAAGTAGTCAAACAGTATCGATACGGATATAGATATGTATACCATGACTTTCTTGTGCTAGAACCCTGACGCAACGTTCTGCCACTGATAATCGGTAGCCAGACTATCCAGCTCAGATCAAATGGATGAAACCCTAATTAAAATTGTCACTGCAAGAGATGATGAGAACGAACCCACATTAGTATTCTTCGATACGGATTGAGAAGGAAACAAAGAATTATCAGCCAAAAAAAAAAAAAAAAAACGGAGGAGCTTCAATAGCAACCGCCGCCATTAAAAAAATAGGACTAAAAATTCAGCAGAAGATGTATGTTTTGAGATTGATGGGCACAAAATCATACCTTTTTGAAACTATCACGAACTTCCGTGCTGAGATTGAGATATCTGTACATGTACGTATGTAAGTATGTGTGTATAAACGCAGACAAAATTAAGAAACAGAACGATGCTCTGCTCTCTCTCTCTCTTTCTGTGTGTGTGTGTGTCTGTGCGTATGGTAAACGAGAGGCAGACGGAGAAAGAAGGAAAGACCAGAAAGACAAAAAGGATTTAAAGCAATTTATATGGCGGTCACATTATTCTATTATTTGTTTTTTTTATTGGTTTTTATCATTAAATTCCAATTTTCTCATTAATAATATTACAATTACTGTTAAATATTAAAGATGAAACGTGCCAAAGAGTTTATTACAGGCTGCGTTAAATGGTTACACAAGCTATAACAAAACACAAAAAAAAAAAAAAAAATATGGTTACACAAACCTGGAGAAATTCTCCTTTTTTTACCCCCCCACTCGTCTGATCAAACTCTTTCAACTTTTTCAGTGCTTTAGCACGAAACCTCACCCAAACTTGTGTTCACCAGAGGAGACTTGGTTGTGAAGATTTGCCCAAAACAAAACAAAAAAAAAAAAAAAAAAGAATTAAATAAAAAAATGAGAAAAAAAAAGAAAAGAAAAGGAGCAGCGTACCATTAAAACCCCACTCCTGCACAGAGACCACCCTAAATCCATGAATTTTTTTATTTTGTTTTTTTATTCATAAGTAAAAAAGTTAAATTTATTTTTTTAACTTTTTTTAATTTTTATAAATTAAGATAAACAAAAAATAAAATAACAAAAATTTGACTTTTTACTTATAAACTAAAAAATAAAAAAAAAACTGTATTAAACAGACGTTATTTATCAGTATTCCCATATAAACTATCACCTAAAAACCCATAATCTATCCTACCGTATAATATGTAGGGCTACCATTTTTTTTCTTATATTTTGAGGTTATTATCATCTCTCTCACAGTGACATCTGTATTGCTGTTTCAAACATGAATGTTTGGGATTCAAACCTTACTTTTGTTGTCAACTTGCACCTCGTTTTAAAATGTAATAATGACATTTTTTTCTCCTGTTAAAAAAGACCTATTAATATCTCTTCTTTCTTGTACTTATACTCAGAAGTAAATAAAAAATTTTCAGTCCAAAAAAAATAGATTAAAGTAATTAGATAAATAATACCCATTAGAGAGAAAAGTTGTAGTACACTTTTATTGACGTGGAATCATGAACTATTAAAATAAATTCGCATGAACAAATTTAAATTATCAAAATTATCCCCTTAAAAATATCACTGATGTAATGTAATTTGAAAAACGTTTCTCCAACTAATGTGTCATTTTTTATGATTAAATAATTGAGTAATTGTATAGTGTGATTTTATTAACTCGTGACACCTCATTAACAGCAACAACAAAAAAAAATAATGATATTAGCTGAATATTTTGTTCAAAAGTAGAAAGTAAATATATGTACGTTGGTATTTTATTTTCTTTTTCAGTAATCTCATATATGTAGCCTAGGTGGAATTAAACAGGAGGAGGAATGAGGACAAGAAACACGAATGCTGATATTTTTGTTGCATGAATGAATGATGAGTACTTGACTTACAGCCTGTTTGAAAATTGTGAAAAGAAAAAGAAAGAAAGAAAAATTACTGTTTATTATCCTTTCCTTGCTTGATTTTGGAAAGAAAATAAAAGAAAAGTGAAAAGAAAAAAGAAAGAGAGAGAGAGAGATTATTTTCAAATTTTTTCTCATTTTCTCTTCCTTTTTCCTTCATTTTCTCTCTCCTTCCCTTTCTCTTTCTTTTCTTTCCTTTCCTCAACTTCCAAACAAGCTGTTAGTATTGATATACTTAATTTAAGTAATATATGGGATATGCGTACGTGAAAGTTCACGTGGCACATATCCTATTAATGCCACGAAACGTTCCCAAAAAATGGACCTCCTCCTCCTCCTCCTCATCAGGGAGCCGGAGGGAGCCATGTTCCATCTAATAAAAGGACCACGAAAAATTGGCTTAAACTCTGGAACATTATAATTCCCTGAAATCCTTATCATTGATCAGTATGATTTTTAACATTTATGATGGTTTTGCTTATATTCTCAAAGGCAAATACTTAGGTATAATAGTCGCATGTGATAAATTTTTTTATTTTTTTAGAGACGAATGTATTTTGAAAGTCTCAACTTTTGCAATTTGTCTCATTTGTTGTTTGTTTAACAGTTTATAATATTTTAAATTCCAATTGTTGATCAAGAGTTGCTTCATAACATTTATTGAAATTATATATGCAGTTTGTCTAACCCAAAGACGAATTTAGCTAAATGTGCTCTCATCCCTCCAGTAATCTTTTTGTCAAGGGATGTCATTCAAAAGCATAAATTCTGCAAATTAAAAATTTACTCTAACAATAACCATTAACTATTCTAGTAAATTGACAAGTTAATTTAAACTTCTCAAATCATAAACAAAAGGTGATTTTCATGCACTGTTACTATTGTTTTAACAAAAATAAATACAAAATACATCAACTTTACAATTACCCTTGACGAGATTTCATATTTTGAAATCGTTACATAATAAGCTCATTGTCAATATTATCAAATATATCATTTTTAATATATGTAATTAAACAATCATTCATTCATTAAACTCCCATTCGCTTATGCAAATAGTTTTTTATGAATTTCATTGTCAAAAAACCTCTTTCCACGGTTATAGTTACGACAAGTAAAAGTAACGCTAATTTCACAAGCAAATAAATTAATTGATATATGATATCCTTTTTTATCTCTATTAACTTTCTAGCAAGATCACCAATTCCTTTGAGTATAAAAAATTTGTTATTGGAGTGCATATCAACAATGTAGTTTATGAATTTGATTGTTAAAAGATCTATCGTAGAAAAATTTGATGGATAAAACTAGCAAGTTGGATCAATATTTGTTTATCAAAAACAAAAAATAAATCACCAAAGTTCAAGTAAATCACACAAAAAAGTAACTCAGTACTCACCTCGATATTGGAATAACTACTGAACTCAAGATTAATATCTAAGGGGTTCAAAAGTTATATAAAAAAAATGATAAAATTTTACTCAGTAATTTATTTTTTTGTTTCAGGGGATTCGGCGGACCCCTGGACAAAGGGTGGAGCCGCCCATGCTCCTGAGTACTGACCATAAATAAGTTATGATGCTTTGGGAATGGATCGGTTTTTCGGAGTTTCTCAATAGTATATTGTCACTCATTTTTGTTAATAATAATATAAAAGAGTCAGAAACCAATTATTTTTTTTTTAAAATTCAGGACTTATCGTTTTATACTGTCACTCAATTTTTAGGGAAAAAAAAAATAGAAATCAGGACATAGTAATAGTTTATAAAGTTTGCCCAGATGCAATAATATTCTTTAAGAAAAACTTAATTTGATGGGAGTAATTACTAAATAACCATTGATTTCTCAAACATTATTTTTTTGACATTGCTTAAAAAATTCTGTCAAATCTTGTACAAAATCAAAATGGCCAAGATTGTTAAATAGCCTTAGTTTATCGTTTACGCAATCTTTATAATAACTTTCAGCAAATAATAATTTTACATATTTATAAAATATTATAATGTATGCTGTTAAAGAGAAGAAAAAGGAGATGATTACACAAATAAAGGCTTGCCCGAGGCCCATCTACGAAGTATGGGCTAAAAATAGTGCTAATTAACCCAAATGGGTGAGTTATTTTTACCGGGCCTACCTAGGTCATTCAAAGGGTTAGGTAAGGAATAGTTTATTGGTTTTATTTATTTATTTATTTCTTTTCTTTAAAAAGTTATACTCATTACTCATTAGAATATGCTTGGTGATGCGTGCATATAACGCTAGCTTTTTTCCCAATGCAACTTCTTTGGCGCACCAGAGGACATTTTCTGCGATTTTCACTTTCTACCATTCTTATAGAGAGAGAGAGAGAGAGAGAGGCAGCGACAACGAGAACGCTGATTAAAATAATGTATCTTCCTAAAAAGGTCCCTCTATATATTAATAATATTACACATTTAATTAAATTAAAAAAAATTAGTCAAGATATAAGTAAATTGCCCAATACGTTCTTGATACTCTATGCCAAAAATACCCCAATCTCAACCACTTTCAATCTTAATGTTAAAAAGAAAGAAAAATGCAAAACAAAAATGAAAATTCAAGACTAATATCATTGAACCCTTACCATTGTAAAATCTTAAACCCACGGCTAATAAAATTAAAAAAATGGACAAAACTCTTGATCAATTATAAACCATAAATGTAATTTGACTTTTGCAATATTGCAAATTTAGGGCTATGAATGATGTTTCACTTAGCAAAATTGCTTACATCATTGAGCTGAAGAGTTGGCATAGTAATTAGGACCTTTCATACTTTGGACGTAGTAATTTGGACCGTTCAATGCCCAACCTGTTCCACCTTTTTCCAAAAATGTATAACCCACGTTGTTTTTGTGCGGATATTAAAATTTTTGAAGCCCTACGTCGGGGTTGAGGATAAGCAAAATGATGTTAGGAGCTACCTTCATGTACAACAAGCTTTGTGATGAAAGGTAGGAAGATGAGAAAGCACCAGCAGCTGGTTCATGGCATGAGAAATGAGAATTGGTGGGCATGACAGCACTAACCAATCAAGGATTTGAGACTAATCCAATGCTTAGTTGTATACATTTATAAAAGCGCATTAGCAGAAACAGTACTAAAAGAGGGGCATCGCGTTGCGTGGTATGTATTTAAAAGTAATAAATAAGTTTGCCTATATATAGCCTAGCCTCGATCATAACTCTTCAGATTAGCGACTAGTATTTAATAATTAATTAATGGTATTTAAATTACTCATTTTGCTTACCTTAACAGAATTTGATAAGGACATTCCATGTTAAAAAAGTAAAAAATTAATAAATAAATAAGGTTTATAAGTTCGTTACATACAAAGAAATTATTCATTGCAATCGTGATATCATGTTAGTATTATTGATATAATATTACAAGAAAATTAAATTATATTATTGATATAATATTACAAGAAAATTAAATTATATCAAATGTATGTATTTTTTATCCAATTATGTAAAATTAAAAAGTAATTTTTTTTTAACTAATTCATTAACTGATGCAGTACCATGATGATTTGAATTTTAATATATTAATTTAGCATTATTTGTCTTGCATTCAATATTTTCTCAATTAGAAGTTTTAATTTTGTACGGGTGGTCAGGGTAGTTATACTACCACTATACCCAGTCTGTACTCTATAATGCACAGCTAAAAACAGCTTTTTGGTTGGTCCTATTAGTAGGAATGTCCAAATGTTAATAGAAAAAAGTTTAAATTTAAAAAATTCACAATTTCATAACCATTTAGTCCAAGTCAGCAGCATACTCAAGACAATAATTATGTTGGATGGCATGGGTGGGTCCGACAGCCACTTAATTCAATAGCATTTAGTTGATATATGATTTAGTTAGTTAAGTAATGTTCTTTTCTTGGATTGTTCAATTCTCGTGTTGGAAGTCTTTCGTGCAGTATGTAGCAAGTTGGAGTGTGATTAATGTCCCCGTATCTAATTATATGTGCCGAGGTGATTATTGGCAATAAGTATCATGACCAAAATATATTTATTAATAAAGGTAAACCATGCATGCATATTTGCGTGTGAAACCTTATGTATACATCCGTCTGTCTACCTTTTATTTTACACTTAATCTTGCACATGTGGCTGTGGGTGTGGTGATCATATCTTGATGATGATGATGATGATGATTTATTTATTCATTAGAAAAACCTGCCAGGCATCTTAATGTAAGTCTCTCTATTTAATCAGCTAACAATTATAACGGCTGAGTTAAATGAGTCTTCCACCAAAATAACAAATAAAACACCGAGCAGCAGCAGCAGCAAAATAATTGCATGTGCGCCTCCTATGTTCCCTAACCATTACCATTATTATTATTTCTAGCAGTGGACTACGGAGAAAAACGGTTTTGAAAATTAATTTTAGATTAAAGTTATATTAAGTTATCATACAATATACTTTATATATATATATGTATGTATATAACTGTATATTAGTAAGTTTACTTTAAAGAATTAATATATTTTAAAAATATTTTGAAGCTACATGTAAAACAAAACTCAACCTTATAATCCATTTATTCTCATACCAATAAACTTAATATATTAAATAAAATCTTTAACCAAATCCACTCAATACTCATTAGGGTTCGGAATTTTGGATAGAAATAAGCTAAACTTAAATTTAAAACATTTACCTAAATTGACAACATAAAAGACATAATTTCCATAAATATATAGTTGAAAACAATGTTATTATATGAATTTGTTGTTAAAATGTAATTGTTAATTGAGTAATTAAAAAGTGCATAGTAATTTTAGAAAAATTGAGATCATTTATATAGTTAAGCCATTAACTAATAAAAGAGAAAAAGGAGTATGAGGTGAAGAATGCAAAGAGGACACTTGATTAAAAAATTTCTTCTAATTTCATATTATTTTTCAGCTTAGTAAATATCTGATAATAAACTAATGCTTTGTCCAAATACATTAACTTCTAAATGCGCTAGGATTAATACAAATATTTATCTTTTCATATTTTTTTTAATAAATGGGTAGCTAACTTTATTCGTTAGTAGATTTATATATGTAAGTGACCTAAAAATTTTAGGAAGAGACAGAAAGGAAGATAGAATATAAGGTTTTGAGATGAGAAGTTTGTATTTAACATGAAAACTTACTGAATATAAAGAGTATTTAAGAATTCATATATAGGGGACTAAATGGATCACAATAAGTGAATAGGGAGTTATCTAACCAATTGTGACATTTTAAAAATATCTGAGTATTTAGAGCACCATATGGTAGAGAGGCAAAATATAGGGGCAAACACAATTTCTACATATATATTTGTTAATGACGAGTGAATAATAAGGAAAGGAGAACCAAAAAAATTTTAAAGCTTAAAAGATTATTGGCAAAGTCATTGTCATATCCATCTCCTCATCCTAATTAGAATATACAAAGCCCCATCAAGAAGTTTTATTTCTTCAAAAGACATGTTATTGACCAAGAAAATTATACATACATACATATATATATATATATATATATAATGTAAATATATGATCGTGTGGGTGTTTGTATATTTATAATTTTTTTCATTTTTTGTACATGTGCATGCAGACTTGAAATACCCAACAATTTTAGAATATCGTCAATGCATTACTGTATGATGATGAGTGATGGAGCCAGAATTTTTGTTTAGAGGTCAAGATCATGGGTTTTAAATGATATTGTGCATTTTTCCACCTATATTGAAAAAAAAAATCTTGCTATCAACATCAGTCATAAGCTTTCTTTTATTCTTGAATGAAAGAATAAATTTATATACAATAAAATGTGGACCAAGTTCCATGGCTTTGCTTTATCAGAACATATTTGATTACATTTTTACTAGAATGTTACATGTAACATTTACAGAAACAAAGGGTTATAAGCGGATTGAGTGTTGGGGAGGGGGGGGGGGCCAATTGCCCCCTCTGGACCCCTGGCTCCGCTGATGCAGAACAACCTTACAGTAGTTTGCCCCCTCTGGATCCCTGGCTCCGCTGGTGCAGAACAACCCTAAAGTAGTTTTATGTTTCTTTTTATTTTTCTTTATGGGAAAATCAGTACGTAGCTCTTTCTTTTTTCTTTTTTTTTTTTTTTTTGGGTCGAGAAATTAGTTCTATGTTTTTTTTTTGCGGTCGAGAAATTAGTTATATGTTGAGTGGCTTTGAATTCTGGAAACGGAATGGGCCTTGGGTTAGAATTGGGTGGGTGGATGGGATTGGTCCAAAACCACGGCAGGGCCCAACCCAGGGTGGGTTGTGATCCATGAATTCAATAGCTATGACAGACTAGGACAAATTGTTTAGGGATGCAGCTGACCAAAAGAAAAAGGGCAAAAAAACAAAAGGAGAAAAAAGCGGGATGCAGCAAAAACCCATGCATGATCCCAGGTTGTTGGCCGATATTCTTCGAGTATGGATATAATATGACATAGGATAAATAATTATTTTATTCTTTCAACTTTGCATCAGGTTTTAATGTTATTTTTTAACTTTGACTTTTTTTTTTTATTATTTTTGCCCTCTAACTTTTAGAAAGAAATTAATGTGATCCAATATTTTAAAATAATTTAAAAAAATAAAAAATTAATTACACTTTCACCCTTTCAATTATGATTTAGTTTCATTTTACTCGCTAAACTAAAAGTCATTACATTTTACCCCTAAACATTGAGAATTTAAGTTCGTATTAATACTATAGACAAAACAAATAAAAATAAATTCAACGCTTATAGCCCTTATGATCGAATACAATATAAGAAAATTTGTCCCTAATTAACAAGTTTGTAGTTTCAAAAATCTCTTTCATATTGTCAAGGTAAATAATTAGTGGTACACAAAAGTAAAATTTTATGGATCATTTTGGTCATTCTTTAAGGCATTTTGAGATGATTTGTAACATTTTATAACTATGAAAATTTTTTTTCTTTTTGCTTTAGAGATTAATATAAAATTTTGACCAAACAAATTCCTAATTTTAAATTTCATGATGGTGAAAATGTAACTATATTTAGTTGAATGTGAGTAAAATAATATTAAGTTATAGTTTAAAAGGCCAAAGTATAATTAATATCTAATTTTCTTATTTATTTTAAAAAGTCAGATTATATTAACTTTCTTTTAAAAGATAGAGAGCTTGAAGAGAAGAAATCAAAGTTTATAAATGAATAGATTACCCTGTAATATAATATAGTTGGCATATATGAAAAGTTAGACCAATGGTGATTTTTTTCTCCTACTGAATGTTAGGAGAGAGAGAGAGAGAGAGAGAGAGAGAGAGAGAGAGAGAGAGAGAGAGAGAGAGAGAGAGAGAGAGAGAGAGAGAGAGAGAGAGAGTAGTAGTAGTAGGTATAATGACATAGATGATCGAAGCATGCACCAACTATAAGATATGGCCCACATGATATGGCACACATGACTTATCTGATATTTATCAGATATATTTATTGGGTTTATCATGTTAGGGTTTCTTATCCTATTCCATATAGACCTCTTATTCTATTGGTCAATAAGGAGAAGTTGTTTTCTACTATATTTACTTGATGGGTTAGTAGAGTTCAAGTCTAATAAGGAAACTGGTCCTCTCTCTGCCTATAAATATACGCATATCCCATCATTAATGTGTATCTAAAGATTAAGGGGCAAGAAAGAGAAACTCAGTTTCTAAGAGATGAGAAAGATATTGAAGTCAATCGCTTTAAGGTTTGCTCTAATGGCTATAGGTATGTTTTATGTATTTCCGCTTTATCGATATGTGAAAATCATAATTGTTTTAGATCTTGAATTTATAATTTATTATGATGAAACCTATGAATTTAGATTTACATGTGATATCAGAGCCTTGTTTAAAACTTTTATAATTTTTCATGGAATAAATAACTTATGGCTACAGCCACTCCTTATAGCTGCTTTGACCCATGAACGAGCATGTTTCTTTTTTATCTCTTTACTGTTGATGTAAATACAAAATAAGTACATAACTTTTCTGTGATCATATGCTATCGCTGGGCTGTTCGTGTAAACTCTACGACTTTGCAACTCAATTCTTTAACTACAATACTTATTGATTGGTTGAATAGATGAAATAAATTAAGAGTAGTCCGTATATATATCCCTCTATCATGATGGTATGAATAGATATATATAGATCTATTTCGTCTTATTAGCATTATGATTTCTATAGTGTTTTGATGGCATATGAAGTCATACAAATTTATTGTAAATGAATAAAGAATGATTTATGTGTTTACAAGTCACTGTCTTGGAGGCATCCTCCTCGCATGGCTATCAATACACTTCTAATTTGGATTAAATCAGTGTTGTTTTATTATATAATTGATTCTATTAGGACTTTATGAATTGATGGTGTCCTAATTTTACCGTTGGTCTATTT